>OOFJ01103855.1:0-21326 GCA_900323375.1 Benthosema glaciale
CACTGATGACGCGGAGGAGGAATTCTTGTAGAATTCTAATCATGTGTCTGAGCAAAAGGGCTGGGTATGTCGGAGGCCACCCCACCATTCTTGATGCTGATGTACGATGATTAAGAGCGCACCTCACTTCACATGGGTGTGATTTTTGCTTTACCTTTAGCTGGCCACTGACATATTGGACTATTAAACACACAATAACCTTTATTTTTGTTATTGGTGACATTTTCTCGACTTTATTCCAATTATTATAGACAATTACCGGTATTCCCTTTCAGGCAAGATGTAAATACCCAACTATATATCCAAGCTACTGTATATGCATCATTCTAGTAGTTTTTAGGTTTCGTTTACTAACTAGCAGAATGTCTTATAACATTCAGAGTTGTTGGACTGCTCATGTCCAACCGTGACATATACAGCCATATGGGGTGCATAGGGTAGAACATATAAAATGAGTTGCACAGTGGATGACAGAGTTATAAAAAGACAGAGATCCTTACCCTCATGGGAGTACTGGTGCAGTCAGTGACAAAAGAAATCAGGCTCACTGATGAAAACTTAGAGCTGTGTCATGTGTCTTAACTGATTGCAGCCGTGGCGGCTCTGTCAAACACATGAAGCAAATGTTAATTGACCAGCATTTTTAACATGCTAAAATAGACTGTAAATGTACATATAATTGGCCTAAATATTGTAGGGCAAAGACTCAGTCATGATTTGCCTGGCAGTGGCAGGGCAGAGGCTGATAATGGATTCTCCGCTCTCCAACTTTGTATGTCCTTGCTAGCAGCAGACATATGCTATAATTTATTCTCCATCCGATGTTGGTACCCTGTGCTGTATATAGCAGATCTACAAGCTTGTAGATTGGCTATTTTTGGCAAACATAGTGTACAGCATAGTATAATACAGGCTATAGTGTCTGCTATGCAGTGTGCACCATGCTAAAATGTACTGTACTCTAGATGCTGAAATTCATTCAAATAAAATACCTAAAAGCCAGACTTATACAGGAAGTCAACTTATAAAGCATGTTGTTGGATTATTATCAGTTAATTATTATGCTAATAATAATTTTAAAGCTATTTAGGACATGGCCCTGAAGTCGTAACAGAAAGGTGAAAGCAAGAGGTAAAAGTCAACTCTTTTGACCTAAACCTACTTCAAACCGAGCATCACTATTTTGGACTATTCTACCAGATTTAGTAAAGAAAACTATATTTTTGATAACTGTGATTATTTATATGTAAAAATGGCTTTGTATAATGTTCTATGTTTAAAGTGGAGGAAACTGGGGAGAGAGATGGGGAATGACACGCAGCAAAGGCTGTCGGGAATGGGGCTCGAACCACGAACCCGCAGCACGCTGTCAGCCTGGGTGCACACACAAAATGGACATTTCTTGTAGAGCTCGCAAACTGTATAGGCTACCACAGCTCTAGTCTATATCTACTGTATTCTTGTTCATAATGAACTCTGCTAGGCTGAAATAAGGACATTGAAATGGAAATACAATCTAGCTCTAGCAACTGCTTTAGCCTTGCCTACAGTATATACTGTATAATATCAAGTTCATTCATTGCACTCTAAACGCCAGCATTAGATGCCGTCTGAGAACGTACCCTTTCGTTTGGTTTATTTTCTCTTGGTTTATTTATTTATTTATTTATTTATTTTTCAAATGTCAAGCCGTAGCTTAGCTTCTGCAACTAACTGCCAGCTTTTTCCCTGATTTAATTCAGACAATGGGGCGTATTAGTCTTATACCCCGGCAGCAAGCGTTTGCACAGGCACTCCCAAAACACGTTAACTGCCATTCACACCCTCTGACAAATGGGGCAGAGAAATAGGTGAGGGTTTAATTTCCTTCCCTAGTGCGACACAATTAAGGTAATATCAGTATGATAAATGTGAATCATATTTTTTTGTATTTATCTGCTTAGCTCCAGTGTGCCTTGTCGGGTATGATACGGAAGGGATTTTGGAGCTGCAGCACAATCTGTGGGCTCATTTCATGGAAACCACAAGTTCTTAAGCAGTGGTGCTGAGTAAAGACAATTAGTCAAATGCCTGTGAAAAAGTGCTTATCGTTGCTGTCAGGCAGAAACCTTGTATCCCCCCATATTTAATCTTTTTCGTTTTTTTTCCCCCTCCCGCATATATTCATGCCCTCTGCGACAGTAAAAGTATAATGCAGCAAAAGTAGCAAAAATATCAGCATCGCAATGTGTTGTGAGCTTGTAGAGCTTAACTTTTGAAATATTAAAAGACATAAGGTTTCCACCCGCCGCTGACAATATACTGTATTTGTTTGCACTTTGCATATCTTTTTTTCCCTTCTTTTTATTAACAAGCCTTCTACTACATGCCATCTTGTAATACACAGAAAAAATCCTGCATGTTAATTTAACTGTGATTATACACTTTACTTTTCTTGCGTACCACACCAGATACAAAGCCGACAAAAAAGAAAGCACATCATCCCACACTATCTAATATGGCCACTAGGGAATAATGAAAGAATCCTATACTATCTGGGCCATGGAAATCTTCCTCTCCTATAGTAGCTTGGATATCAGTGTGGAGAAAACAGTCAGGAGCTTATTGGTGATTTATACTTAGTTGTACAGCAGTGTCGTGTATCGAAAATAGCCAGTCTAAAAGCTCACAAGGCCTTAACTCTTTCCCTGCCCGAGATTTCATGCCATTAATTTTTCCATAGAGAAATTAAAATGAAAAATAGCCAAAAATAAAAATAATAATAATAAGTGAAATGACGCCCCTGGTGGCCATCTCGTCCAATCTCGTCCTATGCTGGGAAAGGGTTTAAGCTGTGACGCGTTGTGGGGTTGTAGATCTGATATGTTCAGTCAAGTATTCTTGAGCACATTTAAAAACAACAGAGTAAGTATAATATACTGTAGTATTTTTAACTATTTTTTTCTAATAAAGTTGCTTTTATTTAGTTTCTGTAACCCAACTTTGTGTACTAAGAAAAGCTACGTCATTGCAGTGCCCAGAATAGTGTGCCTCCCGTACAAACACATGACCTGGAAATGACTGGAGCACATCCAATAATAAACCTGCTGTCTTATCAGATGCTAGCAAGCAAATGTTCCCAGACATTTTTGTTTATTTATTTTTTTGCTATTTGACATGGCAACTCCAGCATTGAAAGAAAATCCCTTGACCTAACCAAAAAAATATATATTGGCGAGATGTCCACCAGATTACTTTTATAAAAATCAAGGTATATTAGGGCAAAATTAAAAACAAATGTACTGTTCACTAAATAATATAATAAACATTATCCTTTCGTTGGGGGAATTCCAAGTACATTTGCACACATGTACAGTACCTGGAATTTGTTAATTCCAGGTACTAATCCATCCTGACTATTATGAGCAGTGAGCAACTGTTGAACAGCACCTGGTATTCGTTGAGGATACTTCAACTCTGGAGGAGCCAGGGATCGAACCGAACCATCCGGTTCCCAAGTGGCCTCTCTACCGCCCGAGCAGCTGAACAGTACCTGAGTGGTTCATTGGAAAAGGGGAGTGTGATCGACTCTGACCCTTCACTTTAACACGGGCACGTTGTCACTTTGCCCAGTCATTGATAAGCGTGAATAACTCTTCTCTAAATACGCAAGCATCACATCCTATTTTCGCTGAGTCCCACAAACTGTCAGTAGATAGTGGTATTTCAAATGACAGCAGCTTATCTGAGCAAGCTCTACTGCGAGCATGGAATTGGTGATATACTAACCACATTATTGTTGAAAGCACAACATTCTTAAGACTGTGGTCTCCTTGTAGAAATTGCTGCCAATATAGCTTTTCTTTCCTGCTGAATGTTGTGTAGGTACCCTATTATGTTCCCTGGTATGGGTCTGCTGGAGCCAGGTGCTTTTAGAAGATGAAACGTGTTTTAAAGATGCATGAGAATGAAGGAAGAATGCTTTACATTGAATACTACAGTAATTGCTGGGTAAGAGAACATTGTATTTATAACTCTAGAGCAGTAAGTTAATACATTGTATTTAATTACAGTAAATTGAAAATGTTCCACTGGACGGCAGCGTCAATGGCATATCTGTGCATGGCTTTAACCCACATCTTAAGACACTCTGAAAAACACTAAGAAAATGAATTATTATTACTGCTGGGTAAAAGGAATAATTATTACTGCTGGGTGAGGGTATCCAATTAATGTCAATGAGGGCTAATTTGACAAGTAACCATGACACCCTTTTTCTGTGGTTATTCATCTGAAACGGGAAGAAAATTAATTACAGGTGCTGTACATTGTACATTTGAATTTCTAAGAAAACATGCAGCACTATAATTTGACAGAAATGCTGTATGCACCTCTTTTGCAAGCAGTAATGTCAGGACACGGCTTTGTGATGGTGAAGAGATCTGATATATAGTGTACTATATCAAATTCCTTCTTATTCAGATCACTGTGATGACATTCAGCTTACTCAGCCCAAATGGTGTTATTTATTTATTTTCACTGTCTTGGACTCATTTTGAACAAGTAATTGTTCGTAGATATGGAACATATGGCCTAATTCCAGCCAAGTTATGTCAAGAACTATGATTCGAAATTATATAAAAGAAAAAAAGAAAAAAACACAGCCAGACAGAATCATCTTTTTAAAAGAGAATAAGAAGAATACTTTTTGAACATGGATGATGGAGGTCTCCCTACTGTGTGATGAAGATGAATAAACCATCTGGGGTCTCTGTAATAAAATAGAATTGTATTGATTTACAACATGTTGTCAAGGTGCTGTGTGGTGACACGGAAGGAAAAATACAGCACTCCCTCAACTTTATACATTCTCCCTGATAGAACTCCAAACGGCTCCAGTCAGTAATGACCATTACCGTGCAGTCCGGGGAGGGTCCTCCAGGGGAAGGCAAACTTTGTGACAGTGAGGGATTGTGGCGCCACAAGTCCTTCCTGGTGTGACATTAGTCATCATTGCCAGTTCAGTCATTTCAGGGTTAGGCCAGGGTATTAATCTTGTGGTGACCTGAGAGAGTCTTGTTGGATGAAGGAGGATGGTGTTATTTATGGACAGAGTAAGTAAATACCCTGATCCGCAGCGGTTGGGAGGCGCCAGCGCCGAGCCAGATCATTGGTGACCTTCCTTATTTATGACTATTGTCTTGCGCTGATGTCAAAAGACGTACTGTCAAGGACTCCATGTCTTACCGGCAACATATACATTTACAATGTCTATATGGATTGACATCTGAAAAGCCATAATGCGGCGTATGTCTTGCCTACCTCCTCAAAAGGCATCAACCCCCATAAAAAAACAAAAATACATGTGCAATAAAACATAGATAAAAACATCTCAATAGATTAGAGTATTTGTTCTTATTCTGGCCAGCCCAGATTTTCATTTCTTGCAATCAGGCTAAAAATAAAGAAAGAAAGGTACTTTTGCTCATGTTTATCCTCATAGCAAGCGTAAACACAAACTAGAGAAATATTGTATTGGCATACTAGAGCACTATATTTGTATTCTAATGATCTAGGTGTGCCTATGGAAACATTCTGAAGTGTAAGGGTTTATGCCTTACCGTCCCACACACTTTCTATGTTCTACTTCATCTTTACTGCATAATGACGTTTTCTTTTGTTATTAAGTTTGTATACTGTTAGAAAGCAGCCCATGACTAGGAAAATATATTTGACATGTGTTGCGATAAATAGCCTTAGAAAGTGGACAAGTAGTGGAAAATACCGTAGTCTGTAAAGCTTCATTATGTGATACCTATAATTGCAAATACAAGTCGTTGTGTTTAAAAACAGGCCAGCTCTTCCCATTTTTATTTGAACCTATAGAACACTAAACCAATACCCGGACATTTATGTTTATGTGATTTTCCTAATGTTGCTGATGTCTGAAGTGGGTGGGTTGTTGGGTATCTTCAAGATGCTCAGTGACATCATACTGTAGAAGGTATAGGTGTGCATGAGGTGTGGGCTGACGGCGGATGCGCCCTGGGTTGGATACCGAGAGCCGAATGCTGGGTGAAAAATGATGTCGATGGAAGATAAGAACATACTGTAGGATTCGATCAACACCAGCTGATGAAGTGTGGGAAGGTATAGTTGGCTGAGAACACAGCAGGTGTTGCTGCGCGGTGGGCCTCACAGCTGTTGGTACGCACCTATGGTGTGAACCATCGCAGGCTGCTACATGTTGTATACGTAGATAAACAGCGTGGCTCTGTAGGAGGTGAGTCATTTAGAAATGTGAATCTGCTCAAACTTTGAACATTCATTTGTATACTGTTAGAAAGCAGCCCATGAAGATCAGGCTGAAATAAATATGGAGCCCTATGACATTGACTGACATCACAGCCTGGCCACATGAAGTACGAGATCCACAGGGAGGTCCCGGTCTCCTTTTTTCTGTTTTCAATTGTTCAGCTGTACCGTGGATATGACTGAACATGAAGAGGCAAAACTTTTGGCTTCATCCTCCTCTATTTGACACGATATGAATAGTCGGCTGAGGCAATGTGTCAACAGCTAACGCAGGCATCAGTCAAACTTGTGATGTCTGGCATCTAATTATCGATGCCATGAGATTGCCATGAGATAGACTACTGTACTGCACACACATAAACATGATGATACAGGACATTCATGCCATCGGCCAGGGACGTCTAGGGGAGTAAGTGACTGGACATATTTTGACAAGTTGGGAAGGAGAGTGGGGCTGGCCAGTCACTGCCTTCCAAGTGTCACTGAGTAGTTTGATCAGGTCCTGTGTGTTTGTCCGGAGATTAATTACTGGATCAATCTGTGCCGAAGTTGTGCTCACTGCACACTGCCAAGTACCTAAACTCATTGAAATCTCAACTCAAATCTCAGCCCACAAAGATAAAAGAAAGAGGTCAATGGGGCTTAAATCAGGTTGACACCTTGCCCAAGTTTGAAGTCGTACATCATACCGGTACATCTTAGACGACTGATATTACAGGTTGGCTGTCTGAGATCTACATGCCGTTCTCTACACGATTCATTTGTTTTAGTAAATTCTAATTTCATTTGAACAATAAAACATGTGACAATAGCTAATAGCCTATTTCTGTATGTAATTAGAATGTTAGCCATGCATTGCACTTATCCATTGGTAACATTGTAGTGCAGATCACAAGCCTTTGACACAGCCTAATGTGTCATATTACATAGTAGTGAAACTGATGTGTCATTAATGACCAAATCGAGCCTGCAAGGTGAACAGTGTCCAGATAAATATGGACTTTGATGTGGGTGTCACCCAAGCTTAGCAGCAAGTGGGCTGACCCCTCAACTGTACTGCGCAATTTTTTAAACGTGGTCTACCGGTGGTCCCACTGGTGGGGCTGCAAGGTGGTCCTTACCAGATGTGCTAGAAAGACAGAGACAGTTGAACCAGCACCTCCGGGATTGTGGGTAATTGGGTGGGTGGGTTACTGAGGGACCATAGAACCCATCAGGTAGGGACTGAGTACAGGGCTCGATTAAACTAGGCAGACTATTTCTGATGAAAAAGAAAATAGGCAGACTGTAAAATCAGCACGGGTACGCACGTAGAAACCTCGTAGCTCTCTTTTCTCGTGCACAACACCATTTCCTAATGCATTTCTCTCTCTCTCTCTCTCTCTATCTTCTCTGCTCCGTTTTAGTACTGTTTTCATTGTATTGTGGCATGCTATATGCACACAATACCTACACACAACAAACAGTGCTGTCCATGGTGCTGAATTCCATACATTGTATATGTACTTAAGTAAATATATAATCATTTAAATAACATTTTAGAGCACTGTTTTATTGCATTTTTTGTTAAGTTATGTTAAATGTTCAAGGTATAGACTTAGGTTTTACCACATCTGTCTTGGCCCCCTAGTGGCATGTGCCTAGAATGCCTGTGCATAAGTCCCTGGCTATCAGTGGGTGGGGAAGATTTCCCAGTATTCCCCGGGGTGTGCTTGGTTCTGTAAGGGGCCTGGTTTGGGGCCATAAATGAGTTATACTTTTTGTAAATCAGCCCTATAAGCAGATAGTGATATATTTCTGTGCACATGGTGAACTATAGGAACACGTTTCTACACCAGCCCACGGCACGCGTGTACAACCTATGAGTTCCTTCCATGGCAAGGTCACTCACAGTGACAGTTCAGCACCTGGTGGCACTTTATTTAGCTTTCATTGATTCAGCTGCTGTCAGCTTCTATCAGCCCCAGATCTGAAAAACTGTTATCCCCAGGGTTGATATTAGTTCAGCATCTCATGCCCTTATATCACTCCCTTCAATCTGGGCAATCTGACCCAGCGTGAGACATAGGCAACACATTTGACAGGAGAGCACAGCAAATGGGTCTAAATTTAATGATTTAAGGTTAAAAACAAAAAAGAGCTAAATGTAGATTTAGAATCCTAAAATGCGTATCTATCTATTCACCTAAAAGTCCAACATGAATTGATGATGATGATTGGCTTGTATGAATTACCGTATACGAAAATAATTCATAAATATCAGTCAGTTTTAGTCCTACAAGAGAGGCAGACTTACTCCTGTTGTTAAATAAAAAATTCAGTCTTTCATACGATGGTGCCATAACATCACAATGTCAACCCTCGCTGTATCTGTCATGTCATGTCATGTCTGAAGTAAAATAAATTAACCACTAAATCTTATCATACTTTCAACAATAAAATTGTCACCTTTCTTACTCGGGAATGTGAAAAGAGACAGGAAGTGACTGAATCTGTCAGGCCCCTTTAAAGTCCATACAATGGAGATCTGTTTTTCAGTGGTGGAGTAGATTTACTTAGTCACTAAGTACAATTTTGAGGTTGTTTGTTTCACTCGTCACAGTTTATAACTACATTCGTAAATTAATTACATTTTGGAAAGCCATAGCTTGCGAACATGTATGTTTTAATTTGATGTGACGTGAATGATTTCACACTTTCAAAGAAGCAGTCACATTAATTCTACTGAAATTCTTGCCTGGAGATGTACACAGATGTACTGTGTACCCTGGCTCTGTGGTGAGTGACTTTGCCCAGTGTGTATTCCTCCTAATCTCCCCAGCAGAGCCCCTCCCCTCTCCTCCTCTGTCCCTGAGTCCTATAGGGGTGCGTAAGCGTTACTCCGACGTCCCAATCATCCAACACCCATAAATCTATCCGACTACCCGACATTACGACCATAGAGCCCCATACTAACCCTATCCCCAAGCCCTAACCCTAACCGCATGCGGAAGCCATGGGTGAGTCTTAACCGGCCACCTAGTCAGACTAACGGGATATTGGACTAACGCGTGCCGGACTCACCGTCCTGCGGGTGTCAGCTGAGCCTAGACTGCCTGCCCTGCGTGGTGTGACTGCTCTCTGTGCTGGATCATTGTATTGTTGTAGGTTATGCTGGGTTTCCTGTATTGTCCTGTGTTTCACCCCGTGTGGTGTGCCTCTGTTTGCATTATCATTTAAGTAGAGTTGTCGTTAGGCGTTCAATCTTCCTTGGTTTCCTGCCTTACTTTGATGTTGAGTTCTGAATTTGGGACACATCCTGACAGGGCCAATCTGATTTACAGTGCTTTTTCAGTATGGTTGAGCTAATCCAAAGCAGTTTCACAGGACTGTGAGCTGTGGTAGTCTAAACTGAATAGCTCTATTCACCACACTCCTCTGCAATGATACCATAATAAGATTGAGTTCATTCTCAGGCAGGAGGGTGAAGACTTCTCCACCCTGGAGTTATAGTAGGCCCTCAAGGCAATAATGCTTGTAACCCATTTTTCACCCCTGTGTCAATTATCTAATGTGATCCTGGGCTCTACACTCCCTGGCCTCATGCTTCCTTCTATGCACGAGGAGTCCAAGCTGCTTCTTTTCACCTGTTGGGGGGACTTTCCCTGGCCGGACAGTTCCTTTCCCCTCCATCAGGCGCCCCGGCTGACCAGGGGGAGGCAGTTTAGAGACCAGGATTACTGCATGTTTTTTGTGAGGGTACCTACCTACCCTAGGGGACACGGGGAGAACTCCACACAGAAAGGCCCTTTCGCCTTTCGCCAACCCTCGGGTATGGGCACTGATGATGCGGAGGAGGAAACACGCGGGAATCGAACCCAGGACCTTCTAGCTGTGAGGCGACAGCACTACCACCGTGCCCCTAGGCTATACTATTTTACATGACTTAAGACCGAAATAAAACCTATTATACTCTTCAAATCAGCAACCGATTTGTCCAAGTCAGGTAATTTGCCTTGGCCATTGTTGATCTTCATACTGACATAACTGCTCTTGTCCTCAGTGTCGACCAGCTGCATTTATTCTGAGAGAAGAACACTGATTGAGTGTAACCTTTTTGCCATGGCTAACGCTTTCCAACTAATACATTTCCAGACTGAACACAAAATCAAATGCCTCCCAATGGGTGACATTTCCTGTTGCCCAGACAACTGACATTTGCTACTGCTACACAGTTGAATTTTTTCAATATTGGGTTGGCTTAAAATATTAACCTGTGGTCAGCAATAAAAGCCCATCTACTTCACTGTGTGCTTAATGGTCATGGAACGTACACTTTGACCTTGCACTTTGTACATCACTCTGGATAAGTACGAGTATCTGCTCTGATAAATGCCTGATACTAATTGACTGGTCATTTCAAGTGACCATGTGGTTTGTCTGATCAGGTCAACTTTTGTTATTTTATTTCTCTTTCTCTCATTCCAGATGTGATGGCAACAATAAAGATGGGCCGAATTCAATCCGCTTCCGAACATAATACAAACGTATTAGCGTGGGTTTGTGCAAGCAGCTTTCTTTCTCCAGCACAATTTAACACATCGTTTTTTTAGCACCCTTTATACAAGTCCCCAGGGCTTTTTTTTTTACTGAAGGGGCACAGTGAGGAAGAAGAATGGTTTATTTATATTTGTCTGCTTTTTTTAGCTTTTGATAAGGTTAATAAATCTCTCCTCTAGGCCGTTTGACTCATCCTTGTTAAGGACATACAGGAAATTGAAAGAGCCCCACTGCATTCTTAGTTATGTAATACCATTCAGAGGAAACACATTGGACCTGAAATTAGACTCTTTTGACTCAAGGAAGAATTAGAGTTGTCGGATAGTGTTAATTTTTTATCACTTTCAACCCAGCACCCCGTCATTATAGCTGAACATACAAAACAGAATCAAATGTCTGCAAGCTTAGTTGTGAGTTTATAAGCTATTTTGCTATGTTTCAAATGGGGCTGACTGGGGAGTTAACATAAAATATTGTTATTTTCCACAACTAGAACTGGAACACTATAAAATTGAGGCTGATAAATGGGTAGTAACCTACTATAAGACAAACCTTTGAAATCATATTTTAATGCTCTTGAGCAGAAGTCTTGATCTCAGACGGGATGGACCTGCTCTGGTCCTTAATAAATAATCAGAGAAAATGAATGGTGAGGGAGCTGGTCTACTTTAAGCAATGGTCTTCATTGAGTAAATCCCACTGGCTCACAAATCATCGCTATGCTTATGCCAAGTTAATTAAGATCTAGTGTCTGGAATTAATCGAGTCATACCATCTCTAATGTCTTCAATCATTGGTCCTGCATCTATCTTGTCTGCAATTACTTCCTCTACTGATATCATTTCTATTGCTATAATTGGAATAATTACCTATCATAATAAGCATGCTTATCATTATCAGTGTTGTAGTTGCTATTTGAAACTTTAGACATTTACATAGGAAGATTCAGAAAAGAATAGCGATTTCACAAACTGATAATGTACACCTCAGGCTCTATTTCATGTAAATAACAGCAACCAATAAGAAATACCAAGTTGAGGTGGTGGAGATGGCATTGTGCTAATAACTTTAAAGTTGAGGTGAGTGGAATATAATGTAAGCTTGTAACATGGGAAATACTGTCTGTTCTCAGGGTTCTCTCTCCTCCAGAGATATGAAAAAATGACTGAGGTTTAACCTCATTTCTTCTCAATGCCAGCATTTTACTTCCCATTGCCAGTTGTAATTGTGCCCTCCAGACTTTTATACAAGGAACGCAGAAATTGGTTGGCCAAAGAGAATGCTGTTGGATGAATGGCAATGCCCTAGTGAGCCATTTGCCGGTGCTGTTTTGAAATATACAAATAAACAATCACCTTTATTGAGCCGAGTTAATTGAATATGATAATGGGCGAAAAGAGGAATTTGATTTCTGTTCTCTAAGGAAGGCATAAAACTTCCTCTTAATGACTTAATATGCTTAACTGTTGCTGCAAGTAATCAAATAGATTAACAAAAGATTCATCATTTGTTGGAGTGTTTGGAGAGACAATTACCACCCACATTTCCAGCAGTATGAGATAACCCTGCACAGATGGTCTTCATAGCTGTGTTGTGTGTTCTATATTTGCCTTTAGCTTTATTGTTTGACAGGTGAGAGGAGCAGTAACAAGACAAAGTGATAGACACAGATGGCAGTCATGTTATTAGCCTGTCTGTAATAGCATCCATAGCTAAAGAACATATTGTATACATCTCATAATATTTGTGTATATATAACAGAATCAGGTATTTCTAAAATTTTTAGGCATTATGATTTTTAGCATGGTTTTGTATGTAGGAGACAAGCCGGACGGCTTGTCTACAAATTGGTCTGTCAGTGCATGTGTCTCTCTAGGGCTAATCTCAAACCGCTGGACCGATCAGCACCAAATGTCTTGTGCACACTGTCAGTAGGCCACAGACGTACCTCCATGCATTTTTTTACTGGGATGTCTGTCGGTAAACCAAGTCCTATATTGACATGTCGCAATGTGACTTTCTGATGATTGGTTCGAAAGGACAGCATTATTTTCCCATCGTCCCCATCGCTTCCTATGCTCTGGAGGGGCGTTTACAGATTCCGCGCTTGTGCGCTTGTGTGTGCGTGCGTGCGTGCGTGTGTGCGTGCGTGTGCGTGCTGGCTAAACAGACATACATACATAGGTACAGACATAGAGACACACACGGCCGTGCTGCTCAACAGTGCCACATTGGTCACCCAATGGTATTGCAGCTGTCCATACTCAAACAGACATACATCATACATAGAGACATTGGGACACACATAGCTGTTCATTGGTGCGATGAGGCACCACTCAAATATTTTTGAGAGTAAATAGCTACAAGCTCACAATATGTCGCATCGCGATGCATTGTGGGCTTGCAGATCTTCTATTTTCAAATGGCTGAAATAGGAAATTTGTCCTTCACTGACACTTTGAAATTGAAACGGAAATGACAGTACTGTTATATCAGTTGTATGTGTCAGTGATACACCATGCTGTTACAGTATGTTCCGTCAAATTAAACCCAATATTATCTTACTTCCCATATCTGCATCAAATGTAGTTTGCTGTTTTTGTGTGCCTACCAATGTCAATTTGCAGTCATTCCAAATACATTGGTAATAGGTCGGGGACCACCAGGAGTCCAAATGGACCCGTACTGAGACATGGAACCAATTGGACCCTTATGTGTCCATTTGGTTCCAGTTGTACACTCAGAGTTAAATTAACACTGAGGAATTTATAGTGTTAATTGGGGTCCCAAATGGGGGTCCGTGGCCTAAAGCATATGAAACTGGGGGTCCTGAAATAAAATAAAAAAAGGTTGAGAATCACTGCAGTAGACATTAAACAAAACAGAATGATAAATGGAACCAAGCCTGACCTTGGCCCGTTTGGCCTGAAGGCGACACTAAAATTAAAGATCTAATTAGAGCTTTAACAGATCAAAAGACCATAAGTCTCACATTGTGGGTTAAATGAAAGCATAATGTAGTGTTTTTATGAACAGATTGTTTAATGGCAAAGGGCAATCCTGGACTAACTGTAAATGCATAAACAGGCATGCCCACAGACATTTAACATAACCATGAATTTGTGTATCTTTATCTGAGCAAATGGTTTTCATCAAATTTAATTGGTTTTCAACACGAATGAAAGGTGCATTAGGTACAAGGCCATGCCCATGAGCACTAGAGGCTATTTTGTATAATTTTTTACTGTCTTTTGTTTTATTCATCTCTTTATATCTACCTGATGCAGCCTGATCATTAATGAATATGTGCTTTAGAAAAAGCACTTTCAGCTGAATTTCACTGAAAATAGTAATGCGTTGGCTTCCTAGCTTGCAGATCTGCCATTTTGTTCTGTATTTTGACTGACTGTTCGCCTATTATGATATGCCCCGAGTAGGAAAAACGGTAGGGTTCATTTGGTTAATGGAGGTCAATAAATGGCAGTGGAATAATACAATGAATCCGATGTCGATAATTATGGGCTTCAGACTGGCTTGAGAAGAATGCTACTTTACAGCAACTATTTAACATGCAATAGCAGTTACTTCGTGAGCCACTTCTTGTGATGAGAAATATTGCATAATGATAATACTCTCATGTCAATTAAGGCCCCCCAAATTAATATGTATTTGGCCACGGACCCCCGCACCTGAAAAGGTTTTGTTGTTCCATGTGAGGGTCCCCCATACAATATTTGTGTAGTTCAAAAATCTTAGTTTTTGGATAATAGCAGATCTACCACCTCACAAGTGACGCGCTGTAATTAATAAGCTTTTAGATTTTTAAAATAACCGATGTAAGGTTAAAGTGGTTTAACTGATTTTAATGTGATATTAACCAATTTTCCTGGGGACCCTCCTGGGCCTGGAACACCCCCTCAAGGACCCCTGTGACTTTGAGAATCACTGGTATATTCAAAGGATTCGTACACATACAGTGTGAAATAGACATACATTCACACATCATGTTCTAGGGTTCTTGACTGAGGTTTTCCGTAAATAGGATTGAGTCAGCACAGTGCACACTTGTACTGTATATTATGCTCCAATGCATCTTTAAAGAAACAATGTGTCCATCATAATAGACCTTTGGCAGGTTCAATTGAAGAAGTACAAATGCACCCTGTTCTTACAGTATATGCTGGAAATTGGGCTGCAACTGTTTTCTCAATTATTATTCTATTACTTTTTTTATCGAACTGCGTGCGTGCGTGCGTGCGTGCGTGCGTGCGTGCGTGCGTGCAATAAATGCCTAATTCGGTAGACATTATTTGTCTACTGTACGACTGACTACCTAGGTGATCAGTATGAATCGGTATGCCACAAATCCAGATCTCCTAGGCAGGGCTTTTATAAAACTATACAAACACTTATTAATACATACACTGGTAGCATATATTCCAAATCGGAGGCAATTGTACTGCCCCTGAAAACTAATTCATTATTGATAAGACCTGATTGGCTGCTGTCTGCCTGGAAATTGGACGATTAACCATCTGAAATTGAGCATAACCTCTTTTGAGATATTCCCTCGTTGCGTATATATTTTCCCTAGTTTCTTAACTGCAATCCATATGTCAGTGTCAAATTTGATCTGAGTGGTTGATTCATTTTATCCGAAGATATTAGTTCCATTTGAGTAATATTTGAATGGAAATTGCTCTCTCACTTGCATTCACCTTGAAGTGAGGGGAATCCATCTCTGGGTGACAGTTTCTGCCTAAATAGGCATTACTGTGAGCCGCTACACTCAATTCAGATTTCGCAAATTTGTTGTCACTATCTAAATTGTTTATAACCTCAGGGTTAAATACAAACTATATTTGCATACATACAAATGATCAATTTAGCGTTTTGGAAATTGACAATAAGTCTGTGGAATTTGTCCCTGGGGACTATACCTCCATCTTTCTGAATCATGTCGGAACTCTCTTTCCAGGAGCAGTTACCATAGTGAATGATAAAATATGATGCTTGTTAAAGTGCTTTGACATCAATAAAATTAGTGTGTGTTGCCAATGGAAAAGTTGTACTGCTTGTTCTACAGATGGTTGGTTTAAAGCTACAATCCAGAACGTATTTTTATTATACTAGAACATCTGCAGTTAACACCTTGAACGTGCTGGAATTTTTGCAAAATATATGCTATAGTGCCAAGCAGATTGGGCAGATTTGACCCCGCCTTTATCCTCAGTCCGGGAGGCATAGTCTTCCAATACAACCCTGCGCTGTTACATTTGATCTCTCTTTAGAAGCGTTTATTGCGACCGCAGGTCGCATTTACTATGAAATCGTACATTTCTGTCAAGTCAGTCTGTCCGTGTATCACTCAAATTCCAAATACATGGGGAAGCCACATATAGTATATGGTGCCCAGGTCTCGTGACATCGGAGATCCCTGACGTCATAGTAAACCCTTAGATCTCCATACATGGATATATGTCAGAACCTGTTCATTCTATTTGGCATGATGCCCCATGCCAAATCAACCAGCACTCACCCAGCAGTCTGCTGTCACCTATAGGCGGATTCGTGTACGCTTATCGCCCTCGAGATGGTGGCTTAAGTCAGAAACGAGGACAGATCATTGCCATTCAAACCAGGGAGAGCTACGTATATTTAGAGAGAATAGACAGTTTAGTCGGGCCGCAAACAAGGAAGTGAACGGCAATGCGCATACGTGAAACATATCATTATGATCGCTGAAGAAGGCATGGGCCATGCCTTCTTCAGCGATTATTATTATTCTTCAGCGATTATTATTTTGCTTGGCCATGCCGCATGGCCAAGAAAAAAAATAATAATATTAATAATGGATTACAGCAATCCCTTTTTATATCATTAAATAAAGAAATGTAAAAACTAAAAACAGTGGTTGGAGATGGTCTCCCTACTATTCCATTGAGAAATTACGACAATGGTGGTGACCTACTGGTAGACATTGTCAATGTCCCCAGAATAGGAATAGAAGGGGACATTTATTGTATTTGTGACATTTTTGCTACTACTTCTTTCCATCAGGAGAACGAGTCAACACAAATAAAACCTATGGTTTCTAGCTTTAAATGACACTGGGAGATTATCTACTAGGTTTCCCATTAGTCTCGTATTAAGGGTCTTTCCTCCTTGGTAATTGCCGACATGCCATTTTGATGACATCATTATCTCAATCAGTTAGTGCTAATCCCAAATTTCATTATATCAAGATAGATGGCAGCAAGTCAGAACTGTAAACCTTGGTTGGTGTTTTGTTTTTCCGTAACACTGAAAAAGAAGTTAACATTTTCAAGGATTTTTTTCAGTGGCACATGTATACTGTGGCAAGACCGCAGGCAGTGACATTCTCGTAATTATACAGCCTCCTCAGCAGAGTAGAGACAAACATAAAAAATGCAATACTGTGACATCCAAAATAGTCATAATAATATTATTTTTTTATACCATCTGACTGCGCATGGAAAGAAAGATAAGATAATTCCTACCCTTGTTGAACACTATAATTTTCACTTCTTACATACAGACAGACTTAAATGTCTGTTGGTGCCTTTCATTATGTATCTCTCATGTTATAGACAATATAAGTATTCTGCCGGAGGGTTTAATTGCGACCATCAACCAGCTGCTACTGTATGATGACACTACAGCTATACTTGGATTGAACAGAGTAGCTTAAATTGGCTGTTGTATCAAATGTTTTGCCAGATCATTTAGATTTTGAACAAGATCATAAATAATATGTCCTCCTGTGACATGTGCACACCCTTACAGAAAGTCATGCAGAGGTCAGATGGGCAGCCTCTGATAGACTGTATCAGCATATCTGCTGAGCATGTGCCCGCTTGAAAGCAGTGCGAATATTACACCAACTGATATACAAGATGTCTGAACATTTGGATCATAAAATGTGCCAGCTTCTTAAATATTTCATGTTTTAGTGGCGAGCACACATTGGCTAACTGACAGTAGTCATAGACTGTTAGCACATTGGCAGAGAAAAGCCTTTATCATAACTGTCTGTACAGTATAAGCCCTTATACAGTATAAGTCCTAAATAATTGGGCACACAACAAATAGCAAAAAATAACTTCACCAATAGAGCAATCACAGAATACTACACATTTTGATGCTTGTACTTGTTTGAGTCAGTGACAAAATATACCCCTTTGAACCTTAAGGAACTTGCAGCTACAGAAAAAAGAAAAACGCTTTTATTCTTTATGCCTGAAATACATCTGAAAGTAATTCTGTGGGGACAGCTGAAGTTATCTGGGATCAAGGGGAGAGTCACATATAGCTTTCCAAAGGGCTTTTAGCAGCATCCTGGTATAAAATGGAGCCCAGTCCGTTTAGTATTTGATTTACTTTCCAGGGCGACATATCACTGTGGAAATAGTTAGATTGTTTCCACAAGAGCCAAATGCTGTCAATTGTGCCTTATAAACTACTGTTTCTTATTCTTATCTATGGACTTAGGCTCTCCAATTAGTGTCAATGCAATATTCTGATGGATATATCCAATAAACACTTTTTTCAACCAGTTCCCAATGCCTGTTTTGGCTATAGAGCATCATATTAAACTGAGCAGAGACAGCATGAATAAAGATGAGTCTGCATTATTTGAATACCAGTCAGGGCCCAATGTAAATGTTGCTTCAGCAGGAACTTAAGTGAATGTCATTGCATGCATAAGTGAAATAATGAGCAATAAAATCTATGAAGAAGTGTTGGCACAGACAAACAGTCAAAGAGTCATTGATATAGTAAGTTTTCTTTTCTTGTTTCCGTCCACTTAAGCCCGGTAACCAAGCCCATACACGGCAAAGTCCTCAGTGTTTACATTTCAGAGTTAAATTAACATTGAGGGTTTCACTATGCACTCTTAGTGTATACTGTATAGCAATGGTAGTTTAACACTCTTTTCCGAGTTTATTTTGTGCAAGATGAAAGGTTCATACAGGCTTTGCACCAACCAATGCCATTTTAATTTGTCATTCCTGCATGCATGGCACCCTTGCTCATGTTGGAGGTCTGGCAAGGTGGCCAGGAGGGGCACCTGGCCCTCTCTATACAGTAGGCAGAACAATGAGGTTCAGCACCCTATAGCATATGACATGGATTGAATGGACTGCAGTCTTATAACAACCCCTACAATAACACTGCAATAGCTGAGAGTGCACAATAATAGCTGTATATCATCACTGTCAGATGGAAAGCTGGTATGTATTTTTTTCCTTCTATTCTTTATGGATATCAAGGGGAAAAAAAGGTTCCAGTGGGTTCAATGTAGTTGTCTTGTTTCTTCGCATCTTCGAAACTTGTGAAAAGTGCAAATCTAGGCTCATAGGCCTGTAGCTTGTAGATAGCTTGCTGATCAGCTATTTTTGCTATTTTTGTGCGACACTCTTGTATGACAGAGTATGGAATTAATTGACAGGAAAAAAAGCAGAAATACGTTGGTAGATACTAGGTTTCTGCACTTGAGAACATCATTGTATAATTATATTATTCTATAGAACATTGTTAACAGTAGCCAAAATGTTATCCTGGCAGGGTAATTTATTTTCTTCTTTCTTTTTTTTAAATCACATTGCATGACCAAACGGTATAGCACCTTAATCACCTGACAGTAGTGGGAGGATGAGCGTGGTGAGGACACACACACGCGTGCAAGGACGCACGCGTGCAAGGATGCACGCACGCTCGCACACACGCACGCACGCACCTTTGGCTCTTATTAAGCCTATATCTTTAGATTCCGCTGTGGTCAGCGGTGAGGATGTAATTTAAAAAGCATTAACTGTGCATTTAGACGGGACTTGTTTTGCATTGCAGGCTAGTTTTAATTAACTCTTATCGTAGCCCAATTTTCTGGCCCGTCATCACCATAATCAAATTATCTCAATAAAAACCTCTGAAGAAATTCAACAACTGCTTATTAGGTACATTTGTGGGGCTGCTCTCTTGTCTAAAGAAACATTGCTCTGTCCTAATCCAGTGGTCCTAAACCTTTTCAGGCGGGGACCCCCAAAATAATCACATTTGAACTGGGGACCACCACCCAGAGATGCACTTGGAATTGTAGGAGTTCAGTTGAGATATTACATTTAATCATCAATCATTTAATCATTCAAATACAATACAATACAGCAGATCTACAAGCTCACAACGTGGCGTTGTGAGCTTGTAGATTGGCTATTTTCACTTTTCCCCCCTCTTTCTTATATTATTTGATCATTTCACCAATGTTTCACCAGTTTTTATGGTATAATATTAAAGGTATTAATACCATTTATGAAGGACTTAATAAATGGTCACTTCACTGTCACCTGGAGACCCCTCCAAAATATGTGGGGACCCCCCTGGGGGTCCCGACCCACAGGTTGAGAACCCCTGCTCTAATCAATTCTAATATTTGTATATTCATTTCAGACATTCGAATAAGATCATTTTAACGCTTTAGTGTAGCTGTCACCAAATTGTGTAGTACATTGGCACTTTGTGGGGTGTGTGGGAGTAGCTTTGCCTTTATGTGTGAGAGTATTTGTGTTGTGTTGTGTTGTATTGTTTCATGTGCTGTATTTTGTGTATCCAACTGTGTTAAGAATTAACGTGGGTTTGGTGGAAATAGAGGTAATAGAAATTGGGCAGAGGATAGAGCTACATATACTGTAGTGTAGTCTATGATACGTTTCATGTGTGTTAACGCATTTGTGCTGTAATTTAGAAATTAACCAGAACCTTGCACAAAAACACAGAAATGCCACATACTCACAGTGACTAAATGATGCCTTTCTCTTTTATACCATAAGTGTAAGTGCGACATTGATTAATGCAAATCACTAACAGCAGGAATACAGTAGGCCTACTGTATGATGCAAAGTGTAATTCTTGTATCATGTACCACTGGAGGCATGAAATTTACTCTCTTCGTGGTCAAATTAATGCTTAATTGGATGCACATATTGATTAATTGAGTATTTATTAGAATTGGGTACATTTCACATGAAAGCACAACTCAATACAAAGATTGTTATTGTGGACGACAGTGATGAAGAACTTACACTTGTTTACAACAGCCTCAGGGTCAAGGCCGGATCTACCAATGGGCACAGTGGGCACGTGCCCAGGGGCCCTTGGCATCAAGGGGCCCTTCATGGTGGTCAAAAAAATAAAAAATAAAATATATATATATATATATATTTTTTCCTCCACAAAAATGTCATCCATTTTGTTATTATCCAATTTGAATGAAAACTATGTGTATTTTTTTTTTGTCTGAGTGTATTGTTGGCTTAGAGTATATATTGAGATTGTTGGTGACTGGTGAGAATAATGCTGTGCGCAGCGCAGCATTATTCCCAGTTCTAGGAATGCTCCGCTGTGATTGGCCGGCTGGAGCCAATTGGAGCAATGTTTGCTGCTCATGGCTTCCTGACTAGCCAATCAGAGTGTCA
>OOFJ01103856.1:8845-27469 GCA_900323375.1 Benthosema glaciale
AACAGTCTTGACCCTTTGGTGTGATTAGGGCTTCAAGGACCACTTCACCACTTTTCAACCTATCTTCATATAATTGGTCCTCACTAATGTTCATGATAAAATAGCACTATTCTTTTCTACTTGGTCTGTGTCTCATAGGAGGGCTGTGGGCAGTTCAAAAAACGTCCTCCATGCGCATTTTTATTACCATGAGAACGATGGCTTCCATTTTCGCATTGGAACTTTTCAGGAAAAGAAAGCCTGCAGTTTCTATTAGCAAGGATTCCCCATCGATGATGCACATGGAGGAAGGTTTCTGAACTGCCTACAGCCCTCCTATGAGACACAGACTGAGTAGAAAAAGATTGTGCTGTTTTATCATGAACATTAGTGAGGACCAATTATATGAAGATAGGTTGAAAAGTGGTGAAGTGGTCCTTTAAGGCGCTACCACAGGATCAGCCAGATAGCATTCGCCATATGTTACCTTTGGCTTTGCTTCCTCACAAACCTAATTCCATGACACAGGAGTAAGACTCAGGATAATCAGGTCATGTAAATAGAGTGCCAAGAACACAATGAATTGCAATGAAGTAACTAAGATAGAAGGTAGACATCAAGTCTATAGCATCTGTCTAAATTACAAGCAAACAGCATACATCTGGATCACATACTACCTTCTATTTAAATGGAAATGCCAACAATTAAGGAGTTCAACATGTTCAACATTCATTGCAAAGAGTCAAAAGATAATTATTATATTTGTTTACTTGGATTCCATACAGACACTCCTCTGTGTCACTGTCTTCTTCAGACTGGCTGTCACTCCAGCACTGGCCCTCCATCTCCTGTTGGCCTGTTACATTTCATAACCACTTTATTTGTCAAGTTTAATACATGCAGAGGAATTTGATTTTGCACATCACTGGTTCTCAAGAGGTGTTAAACAAGCTATATTTTTCTTTACAGTCTTGTCTTTGGATCAATCATCTGATAACCTACAGGCCAAGTAGAGTGATGCTGATAGTGGCATAGAATTCAATGAATAAAACCGCTATCATGGAATGTACTTTATTACTGTACTGTAGCTGCAACAGTAGGACTACCCTTTTCACAATATCAGCATCCATGTAAAAGAAGGAATATAATGTACATAAGACCAATCATTGACTTACAATACTGTACATTCAGTACACTGACACACGTTGAGCATGAAAAATGTCTGTTCTGTCAATACCAATTATGGCTGATATGGAAAGAATAACTATGCCTATGCTAACTGAGACATAACAAACAGTATATTTCATAATATTGGCTACCTTTCTTGTAATTTCATCTATGGACATTTAATGCACAGCATGTTTCTGTGTAAAGCATGCGATCGTTGTTTTATAATGAACATTTAAAGTCTTACCTTTTGTAGAGGAAAATGATCAAATTAGCATGTTGAAACAAGTTAAGGCTACTGTTGCTGTGACCTGGTCCAGGCTGCCAGTGGCCGGGGCTGTGTGGCTGGCTCTGGCTGGAGATCAGTAGCACAGTGCATGCTTCCTCTAGACATCCAAGTCACACGATTGGCTGATCAGCTGATCAGAGAGGACGCACTGGGGTGAAATAGGGGTAGGTTAGGTGAATGAAGATGAACTGTCAACCTATGACCAAACTGTATGAATTAGGAATGTATTTCCTTCCTACATATAAGGTGTATGTTTATTTATTTATTTATTTATTTATTTATTTATTTATTTATTTATTTATTTATTTATTTATTTATTTATTTATTTATTTATTTATTTATTTATTTATTTATTTATTTATCTATCTATCTATCTATCTATCTATCAGAGATACAATACAAAGATAGAACAATGCCCTCAGGGAGAGCTAAGGGTGCAGGATTACTGAATGACACTGTTGTGTTGTGCGTGCTGGATGTAATGGTGATAGCACTTGTCAAACATTTCCAGCTAAAGCACAGTCTCCCTTCCCACTGGGACCATCTGCTACTATTGAAAAAGCAAGGATGTAATGGAAAGACGCAGCCTACTCTTCTCTCAGTTGACTCTTGACCGCACTCCATTGAAACCTATTGATCCGTTATGAAGGTAGTTATGGATGGTGATATGGAGGATGTTTTATAAACATTGATCCCTAGCCTGAAGACTTCCTGTCTGTCTGTCTGTCTGTCTGTCTGTCTGTCTGTCTGTCTGTCTGTCTGTCTGTCTGTCTGTCTGTCTGTCTGTCTGTCTGGGGCACTGGGACTGCTGTCTGACCTTAATCAGCTGCTGCTTCTTCCTGTTAGCAGTCACCTGCTGCAGCTCTGCAGCTTGGCCAGATAAGATGGTATCCTTTAATGAATGTAATCCACTTACACCACAAAGTACTCTCAAACCACGGACTTGAATGAATAGAATAGAATAGAATAGAATATAATAGAATATAATAGAATAGAATAGTGTAATATGTAATAGTGTAATGCTGTAGGGAGGAAACCACCTTACTCCATTTTTGAGGTTTTTGATTATTATTTTTTGCATAAATCAGTGCTATTGAACACCCTTTACGTCTGTGTGTTGTTTAAAAAAATCACACCTGTGAAGTGAGGGGCGCTCTGCCAACCTTGAAATATACCTTAGTTAGGTCACCAATAATGGTGGGCCCTTATTGGCCAAGGGTTTCCACTGACAAACGGACAACCGGTTTGCTCAGACACATGACGTAAATTCTCCATTCATGGTCAATGGCATTTAATGTTTGTGTTAAGAGATAATCTACTGTACAATATAACTGTTTATACGACGCGCTAGCGCCCTCAAATATATTGAAATGGAAAGTAGTAAAAAGTGACAGAACCTCTTAACTCCATTGGACCCTGAAACATCTGCTAAAGCAACTAACTCCACCCCTCTCATGGAAGTAATAGACAATATATAAGGTCACAAGTTACCAACTTTGATGAGGCGGTATTATTTTGTTTTCAAATTATAAGGTTTTCTTAATTTCATGAAAAAAATATATTTTTTATTTCATGGAGTTAGGTGGTTTCTTCCTGACAGCAGAGACATATAATACATTTGAATGGAGAAGAGCAGAATAGAATAGAATAGAATAGAATAGAATAGAATAGAATAGAATAGAATAGAATAGAATAGAATTAATTTGGTGCTCAGAGTACATAGTAGTACATCTTAGTAATAAACGCCACAAATCTCTGCATGTGTGTGTGTATCGGTCCTTCAAATATCTTGAGAACCACAGAACCTTCTCACACTATTGGATACGGCACTGCCCAAATATGGAGCTGGCTGACATCATAGACACCATAGACTAACATCACTAGTCTTTAAGTTCTCTGATAACATGTCAGCGCTATGTTGCCATATTCTTTTACAGACGGAGTCCTTCAACTCTGTCTACACAATACCACACCATGGATGCTGCCCTACATCAGTTCAGACCTATTTCTGGCCTACTAGTGACCCCCCACCACTCAACGCTCCCCACCCATCCACAAGCCACGGCAACTTTCCACGCTCAGAAATCTGAAACGTCGGCCAGCTTACAAAGCTCTGATCAAAATCCACCACAGCAGCATAGTTCCCACTTTCAGGCCCACAATTATTTTGATCAAAATTCAGACCCTCAGGGCTCCTGGTTCAGCCAACCCCCACAGGACCCAGGCCACCATCAAATGGGTGCTGGCACAGACTCTTGTCATGGCCAGCCTGATTTAGCTGGTATGTGCTATCTATCTACTACCGGTCCCGTGCCAACCGCAGCCCCATGCTCACAGGAGTCGTCTGGCACTATCTCCATGTTCTTCAAAGATGACGATGTACAAAATAAGGAAACATTAGTTGGAGAGGGGCGCAAACCTGTAAATGGTATTCAGGGATCCCCTCAGGTTCACAGCCACCCTCAACCATGTCCACAGGCCCACACAGACACTCATTTGATAGGTAATCCACCCACACCTTACATCAACAATAGTCATTTTGTGTCAGGAAACAGCCAGAAGCCCCTTGAGACACACTTTGAGCATGTTGAAAATGGAGAGGGCGTGCCCAACCAGACAATGTTGCTTCTCTTTTCACACGGTAGCCCTACTGTTGCCCCCGCACTTGTAGATTCTATTCCTGACCACCTGGAGCAGCAGCAGCCCTCTGATAACCTAGAAATCATCCATGGTCCAGGACAACCCA
The DNA here is from genome assembly GCA_900323375.1 of Benthosema glaciale. Taxonomy (NCBI): domain Eukaryota; kingdom Metazoa; phylum Chordata; class Actinopteri; order Myctophiformes; family Myctophidae; genus Benthosema; species Benthosema glaciale. Next base: position 13,027 of record OOFJ01103856.1, read on the forward strand.
TACCTGATGCAGATGGAGGTGGGGAGCCTCAGCCACCAGCTGTGGTTCATTACCACTCCCAACCTTCATCCCATGCTTATGGATCGGATCATCCCTGTGAGAACCCTGACATTACACATTGGGCTCAGAATTACCCTGGACCATTGAGCTGCACTTCCTCTGCCTCTAGTCGCACAATCAACCTGGTTCAAGAAAACACAGAAGTGGTTAAATCAGAAGTAACATCTTTTCCGTTGTCTCATCCTTTCTCTAAGGTCCAGTCAATGGGTAGTCATTCTGCCTTTTCCATCAATTCACAGGCTTCTCCTGTAACTACGCCCATCTTGAATCATAGTCAACCATTCAATTATGAACTACTGGCTTTCTCAACACACGAATCACAGAACCAAAACCAGGCCTCTGTGTCCTATCTTCAAAGGTCATCACAGGCTAGTAATGCACCTGAACTTTACATACAGGTCACAAAAGATGCTCAACAGGGAGTAGTTAGACTTGAAGGGGAATCCCCTAACGTTAGCCAGCCCACGGCCACTTCTGAAACTGCATGCACCCCATTACTTTCAAACACCCATCAGATTCCAGGTGATCTCTCAAAGGTGCCAGAATCTCCTAAAATGTATGGACATAGTCATGTTTCTCCAGTCAGTGGAGGACCACTTTCTACAGTAGGGAATCACTCTACTTCTGCTTACCTTCCTGGGATTCTGGGGCCAGAGCTCATCCAACCAACTCCTTCAGAACATCATGGACCACCTTCCTCTCCTAAAAGTATTGCTGGCGATATGGAGCAGCCCTCTGGTAACATAGAAAATATCCACAGTCCAGGACAACCCATACCTGCTGCGGCTAGAGGTGGGGTGCAACAGCTGACATGCGCTTTGGTTAATTACCCAAACCACACCCGACCTTCATCCCATGATTATGGGCACCATTGCCCCTGTGAGAGCCCTGACAATACACGCTGGGCTCAGAATGATCCATCTAGCTTAGAATCTAGCATTGTCCTAGACCCTTCTGGTCACCCTGTTCTTGCACCTGTCCAAGAGCCCAACGCTGATGTCATCCTACCCCAAGAGAATGGCTCTTTGCACCTCCAAAAGACCACTTCACCTGTGAGACTACTCTCAAATGAATCAACAAATTCATCATCAAATTGTGAACTACCTGATTTCTCTATATATCAATTACAGAACCAAACCAATTCATCCTGTCTTCAAGGGTCACCACAGGCTAGTAAAGCACCTGTTTTTTCCCTGCAGGCCACCACAGATACCCAACAAAAAATAGTGAGACTTGAACAGGAATCTCCTGAACCTGCATGCATCCCATCAGCTTCAAACAGAAATCAGTTTCCAACTGATCCCCTCAAGGTGCCAGAAATGCATGGACACGGTCATGTTCCTCCTGTTCCAGTCAATGGAGGAACACCTGCTGGCCAGTATCCCCCTCCAGCACAAGGGCCTGCTGTAGAGAATCACTCTACTGCCACTCCTGGTTGTCAGGGGCCTGTGCTTTCACAGCTCACCCAACCAGGTCCTTCAGAACCCCCTGGGCTGGTACCCCCCTCTGTTGGTAGTCAAGACAGCCAAGAGGGTGGTGCAGATTCAATTCCTGGCAAGCTGGAACGGGCTGATAACCTCCACAGTCAAGGACAACCTATACCTGCTGCAACTGGAGGTGAGGTTCCTCAGCTGACCCACCCTGTGGGTCACCACTACCGACCTTCATCCCATGATTATGGATCCCATTGCCCCAGTGAGAGCCCTGACACTACAAATTGGTCTCAGAATGACCGATCTATCTTAGGAGCTAGAATCCTCCCAGCAACAGCTGCTCACCCTGTTCTTGCTCCTGTTCAAGAGCCTGCCACTGTTGTCATCCAACCACAAGAGAAAGGTGCTTTGGACTCCCCACAGAGAGTCCAGTCAATATCCCAGCATCACTCAGAGATCCTAGAGAACATGCCAAAAGTGAGTCAAGGGGAAACATCTCAAGGTAATCTGGGCCATGCATCTCTACAGGTGTCTGAATCACACTACCAACCTGTTCAGATTGCTCCGCCAGTGTCCAATTATTGCGTGATTCCCCACAGCAGCTTTGTCCAACCATCTTGTCAGAATCACGAGACCACTGTAAGACAAGCCTTACAGGAGCAGGGTACAAACCAGAAGCCAGGGTTGCTGCAAGTAACTTCTAATAACCCATTATTTATCCCTGGTCCAAAATCATGTGCTTCTAGTCAGAGCCCACTAAACCTGCGTCGAGAAAACAGAGATGGGGTTAAATCAGAAATCACAGTTCTACCACTGTCTCAACAAGCCTGCCACCCTGCCCTCCCCATCAATTCACAGTGTCCTCCTGCAACTACTCCTATCTGGAATAATAGTCAACCATCAAAGTGTGAACGGCTGCACCAATCACAGAACCAAAACCAAGCCTCTGACCATCTGTGCTCTCTTCTGGGGTCATCTCAGGCTAGTAATACACCTGGCTTTTACATGCAGGCCACAGAAAAAGCTCAACAGAGAGTAATGAGACTTGAAGAGGAATCCCCTATTAGCCAGACCACAGCAACTTATTTGATCCCACATTCACCTGAACCTGTATGCACCTCATCAGCTTCAAACACCCTTGAGCTTCCGGTTGATCCACCCACACCTGAACCTGTATGCACCTCATCAGCTTCAAACACCCATCAGTTTCCAGTTGATCCACCCAAGGTGCAAGAATGTCCTGCTATGCATGGACACAGTCATGTTCCTCCGGTTCCAGTCGTTGGAGGACCATCTTCTCATAGCCAGTATCCCCCTCCAGCACAAGGGCCAGCTGTATGGAATCACTCAACTGCTACTTGCCCTCCTGTCATCCAACCCCAAGAAGGTAATTTGGACCTCTCCCCACAGAGAGCACAGTCCATATCTCAGCACCACTCCGAGAACCTGCCAATGGTGAGTGAAGGGGAAATGTCTGACTCACAAGATAATCTGGGCAATGTGTCTCTGCTGGTGTCTGAGTCACTCCACCAACCTGTTGTGATTGATCCACAGGTGTCCGATTTCAGTGTGATTCCTCTCAGTACCTTTGCTCAACCAGCTAGTCAAAATATGCTTTGGGAGACCACTTCATCTGTGAGACCACCCTCGCAGGGGCAGGACAAAAATACTTCCCAGCCAGAGCAACCACACGTACCTGTAACCTCTGATCAGAGCCAATCATTCATCCCTGGGTCAGAAATAACAGCTCCTCTGCCACTGTCTCAGCCAGCCAGTCCCCTGTTGTATACAAGCCAGTCAATGGGTGGAGGCAGCCACTCTGACCTTCCCATCAATTCACAGGCTGTTGCAACTGGTCCTGTCTTGAATCATCGACAACCATCAAATTACGGACTACTTGATTTCTCTGTGCACCAATCACATAACCAAAACAAATTCTCTGGCCTTTCATCCTCTCTTCAAAGAACACCAGAGCATAGTAGTAATGCATCTGGGTGTTACCTGCAGGTCACCAAAGATGCTCAACAGGGGGTAGTTAGACTTGATGGGGAATCTAAAGTTAGCCAGACCACAGCCACTTTGACCTCACAGGCACCTAAACTAGCATGCTTCGTATCACATTCAAACACATCTCAGCTTCCAGACGGTCCTCCCAAGGTGCCAGAATCTTCTGCAATGCCTGGACATAGTCATGTTCCTCCTGGCCAATATCCCCCTCCAGTACAAGAGCCTGCTGTAGAGAATCGCTCTACTGCTGATCACCCTGGGCCTCAAGTGCAAGTGTCTCCAAAGGTCCTACCAGCGCCTTCAGAACCCACTGGACCACCATCCCCTTTGGGACATCAACAGGGGTATGGCCTCACTCCTCCAGTGTCAGGGCTGACGTATGGAGGTTACAGTGTAGGTGCCTATGGAGAATACTCAGACAGTAAAGTGCCCTATGCTCCTGACCAGTTCCCACCTCACCCTGGAGATCATGGGTCACAGCAATCTTATCCTGATGACCCCTATAGAAGACCAGATAATATTAGCCAGACCACAGCCTCTTTGACCTTGCAGTCACCTGAACCTACATGCACACCATCAACTTCAAACACCCACCAGCTTCCAGCTGATCCTACCAAGGTGCCAGAATCTGGAAGGCATGGCAATGTTTCTCTGGTTCCAGTCAGTGGAGCCCCTCCTTACCAATATTGCCCTGAAGCACACAGGCCTGCTTTAGGAAATCACTCTACTAGTGATCACCCTCCAGTAGTCATCCAGCCACCGCCTCCAGAACCCCTTGGACCAACCTCCCCATTGGGCAGTCAACATGGTTATGGCTATGGAGAAAACTCAGACAGCCAAACCCCCTATCCTCCTGACAAGTGCAAACTTCCACCTGGAGACCATAGGCCACAGCAATATTATCCTGATGACCCATATAGAAGACCAGATCCTTGTTATGGCAGATATCAAGAAGCTCCGAACCCAGTTTACAGAGACCAAAGCTACCAGTACAGATATCCTCAGTCTGACAATCCCAGCTCCAGGGCCATTCAGTATTCAGACAGACCCTTGTCCAGACAAGGCTATCCTGACTACAACAGCGCTAACCAAAGTGCCTATAAATATTATGCTGATTATTACAGACACAAAGCGGATTCTACTAATGTCAGCCAGAGCACACCATCTTTTATCCCACAGATAAATGAACATCCATGCACTCCAACAGCTATAAGCAACCAGCACCTTCCTGCAGGTCCCCACAATGTGCCAGAATCTGCAATGCAAGGACAAGGTCATGTTCCTCTACATTTGGTCAATGGAACGCCACCTCCTTCTTGCCAGTATCGTCCTCAAGGACAAGGCAAGGGTACTGCTGTTAACCTTCCTGGGCCTCTGAGGTCAGTGCCTCCAAGGGTCATCCAATTGGCTCCTTCAGAACACTCTGGACCACCCTCCTCTTTGGACAATCAGCAGGGCTATGGGTCCACTCCTCCAGCAGGTAAGATGTATGGAGGCTATGGCTATGGAGAATGTTCAGGCATTAAAGACCCTCACCCTTCTGGCCAGTTCTCAGCTCGACTTGGAGACCATGGGCAACAGCAATCTTATCCTGATGATCCCTTTAGAAGACCAGATCCTTGTTATGGCAGATACCTAGGACACAACTCGGCTTACAAAGACCAAAACTACCTATACAGAGATCCTCAGTCTGACGGCCCCAGCAGTTCCAGGGCCATTCAGGATTCAGACAGACCGTCATCCAGGCAAGGCTATCCTAATGAGTACAACAGAGCTACCCAAAGTGTTATCTATAAATATTATGCAGATTGCACACTTAAAGAGGAAGCCCCTAACATAAGCCAGACCCCACAGTCACCTGAGCCTGCATGCACCCCAACACTTTCAAACACTCAGCAGCGTCCAGCTGATCCCCTCGAGGTGCCAGAATCTCCTGCAATGCATGGACAAGGTCATGTTTCTCAAGTTCCAGTCAGTGGAGCCCCACCTTCTCCTGGACAATATCGCCCTTGGGCACAAGGGCCTGGTTTAGCGAATCATTTTACTTCTGATTACCCTCCAAGGCTCATCCAACCAGCTCCTTCAAAAACCCCTGGACCACACCACCCATTAAGCAGTCAACAGGGGTATGGACCCAATCCTCTAGCACCAGGGCAGATGAATGAAGACTACAATGCAGGTGCCTATGGAGAATACTCAGACAGCAGAGTGCCACACCCTCCTGTCCAGTTTCCAAGTCCACCTGAAGACCATAAGTCACAGCAACATTATCCTGGTGACCCCTATAGAAGATCAGATCCTTGTTATGATAGATACCAAGAAAAACATAACCCAGCTTACAGAGACCAAAACTACCAGTACAGGGATCCTCAGTCTGACTGTCCTAGTTCCAGGTACATTCATTATTCAGATGCAATTGATGAAGAGTATGCAGATTATTACAGGAAACAATATGAATATTTTAGCTACAATTCTGGAGTATATGATCCTTACTACGAACAATACCAGAATCAGTCCTACAGAGGCAGAGACCCCTTCTACAACCAACAGACATGTCCTGACAGAAGAGATGGCTATGATGACCAGTGGTCTGATGACTATGATTGGCACAGAGATACATTTGAAGATGAGTTTGACCGGCGCAGTGTCCAAAGTGAACAGTTGACCCATAGTCTGCAATCCCCCCCACCTGTGGACTACTCCTGTAGACAGTACCCAGACCAGACTGATGTTACCAGCCAGTACCCCACCTCTTTAGAGTACACTGCAGAAAGTACCTGGATCACCCCTGAACAACCGCCTCCTCGTTCACCTACCCCAGAGAAGTTCACCATACCTCATCGTTGTGCACGCTTTGGACCCGATGGTCATCTTGTACAGGTTCGACCCAATCGTCCCTCTGATGGACAGCCTGCTCTGGTTGACATCCACAGCTTAGAGATAATGTTACAGGACACTCCTGATCAGTCAGAATTGCGAGCCTTCCCAGGGCCCCTTGTCAAAGAGGAAACCAACAAAGTAGATGTGATCAAGTTCTCCCAAAATAAAGCTGTGGAATGTTCCCGTAACAATGACCTCTTGGACAAAGACTCTGCTTGCTTGCTTTGGGAATTCATTGTTCTGCTTTGTAGACAGAATGGGGCAATGGTCGGTACAGATATAGCAGATTTGTTGCTGAAGGAACATCAATCTGTGTGGTTACCAAGTAAGAGTCCAGATGGAGCCAAATTGATTAACTTTAACAATGCACCACTAGCCAAAGCTGAAGGGGAGCGTGGAGTACCACTATGCCACATTTCTGATACCTTTACGATGGTTCCAGAGAATATGCGGAAGGAAACAGATCCGTTCAGGGAACTTCTACTGTTTGGTCGCAAAAAGAATGCACTGGAGGCAGCTATGAAGGGAAGTCTCTGGGACCATGCCCTAATGTTGGCCAGTAAGATGGATAACAGAACACATGAATGTGTCATGACCAGGTTTGTGAATAGTTTGGCCATCACTGACCCTCTTCAGACAGTATACCATCTAATGCTTGGGCAAATACCTGCATCAGCCACTAGCTGTGGAAAGGAGAACTGGGGTGATTGGCGCCCTCACTTGGCCATGGTGTTGTCTAATCTCACACACAACCTCGACCTGGATACCTGCACTATTACCAGCATGGGTGACACTCTAGCCTCCAAGGGACTTATCGATGCCGCCCATTTCTGTTACCTGATTGCTCAAGTGTTTATCAAGAATATTTCCAAGATGGTTCTGATTGGCTCCAACCACAGTTTGACCTTCTACCAATTTGCTACCAATGAAGCAATCCACAGGACCGAGGCCTATGAGTATGCCCAATCACTGTGCTCCCAACCCTTCTCACTACCCAACTTCCAGGTGTACAAGTTTATCTATGCATGTCGACTGGCTGAAGTGGGGTTGAGTTCCCAGGCCTTCAACTACTGTAAAGTAATCTCTAAGAATGTCCTCATGGAGCCTTCCTGTCACTCACCTGTCTTAATTAGCCAGCTCGTTCTGATGTCTGAGAAGCTGCAGGCTTTTGATTTCCGGTTAAAGGAGAAACCAGAAGAGCTGTTCAAAGAGCCGGAGTGGTTGATCCACCTCAGACAACTGGATGACCAAATCAGGAAGGGGGTGATAACCTACAATGCACAAAAAGAAACTCCTACACAGTATGATTGCGGCAACATTAGCTCTGAGCTGGACAAGCCCAGTCCAAATGAGTCTCATACCGTGCCACTGGAAATGGATGCTCACCCTACTGACAACGCTCAGAGGACCTCATTATTACCTGATCCACCAAAACAGGGAGTGCAGTTAATGTCTCCAGCTCCCACCACCATCCTGCAAGATGGGATAGGTCAGCCCCCACACAGGTCTTCCACTACTCCCTTCCAGCCTCAGACCCAACACCAATCTGGTCTCCCACTTCATCAGATGGGCCAGATGTTGCCTCAAATGCCTCCTCAAATACATCAGCCACATCTTCAGATGAACCAGCCACCACCCCAAATGACCCCATCACACGTGACTCCTTCTGTGTATATGCCAAATTTAGAGAAGCCCTCACCAACTACGAGCTCTCTCACACCTCCAGTGGTCTTTTATGACCAAAAGGATAATATGTGTACTGGAAGAAAAGATAATATGCCCTCCTGCACTACATCCGAGTCCTCCACAGAATCTGGGCAACGAGAGCAGAGCAACTCCGCCGCATTCATACATTCTTCGCCGCCACCACCACCCTCCATCCCTGAGCAGTCGAGTAAAGAGGAGCCCAAAGATATCAAGAATGATTCTCCTAAAAAGGGGTGGCTGGTCTGGTTCAAAAACTGGCTCCCAACAAATGGGATGAATGAGGCTCACTTGCCAGATGACAAAAATAAATCTATTGTGTGGGATGATAAGAAAAAGAAATGGGTGGACGTGAGTAAGCCTGAGGAAGAGAGCAAGCCTCTTCCACCCCCTCCATCAGGCTTCTCTGAGATGGTTCCTGTGCCTGGAGGACCTGGAGTACCACCAAGTTGTGGGCCTGCTGTCAACAGGTTCTCCAGAAAAGCAGGCACTAAGAGCACATATGTCGATGTGCTGAACCCCAGAAGAACTACTAAGCCTGGTGGATCGGCACCTGCTCCAGCTGACCTCTTTTCTCCTCTGGCACCAATGCCCATGACAGACAATCTGTTTCTGTTTGGTACCGCTCCAGATGATCAGCAGCCTATGGAACGCAGTGTCCCAGAAGGAGGAAACCATGAGCAGCATTTACCAAACCCCAGTGCTGTTCCCTAAGGTACAACCCAGCATTGCTACCCCCTGGTTCAGAGGAGGTCCTCCAGTGACCAGTGCTGGGTTAGATCATCATGGGGCTGAAACTATTCCTCTTTGTAGGCCACCTATACACCATCTTGACACGCTTTATCCATATGCAGAGCATTGCAGTTTGAGGACCATGTTATTTCAAACACAGCATCTTTAAAATCATTGAATTGGCAAGGCAACAATCTGGAGTCGGGACACGTGGTTAGTTAGTTGTTTATTATTTTATTCGTTATTTTTGGCAAGTGACAATGGAGTATAAATATAATATAAGCTTTTGATGGTTCAGTCTGTATTCTGCTGAGGACATAGGCTGTCCTCAGACTATTTTTAATAATTACCAGCTCGGAAAATGATCTCTTCTCTGCTGGGGAGAGAGATGTCAACAGGAAGAGAGCTGTCGTGTCGTTCATTCAGCATTAAGACTTAAGAGTGATGAGTGTTGGTAATCAGATGATAGTAAACATGTCTGTTTCACGCTTTGTGTCTGTTCCATGAGTGCTCTCAATACCTGCCTCAGTGATATTAAAATCCCCTAACCCTAACCCTTAAATGAAGGAAAAAATGTGATTCTCCTTAGTCCACTCAAGGTTTGGATGTCTGGCTGGCTGGTCTATATTATTGTATATTCTTATATGGCATTTACAGTAATTAAGCCAATGTTATTCCAATGGATGTTTTTTTTTTTTTTTTTTTAGTAGTAGTAGTAGTAGTAGCCTATATTATTTTACTAATTTTATTTCAGTAATGTTTGTCTTGTTCTTTTTAAGGGGGAGAGGGACTAAGGGCATTTTAAGCCCTAATTGAAGGGATTGACCGAGGACTCACTGCTCAGGGCATTGAGCCATCCATCCATCCATCCATCCATCCATTTTTTTGTGACCAAAAATAAATTAATAAACATAATTATATATCAGTTATTTTTGCCATTAATAACAGAATAGAATATATTCCATATAGAGCAGCATAGAGCACAGATTATAGAATAGAATATACCTTTACTCCATGCGGATAAGATATCTGGCAGCTGCTGAGTGCTTTGCACTGCTAACTACACACACACACACACACACACACACACACACACACACACACACACACACACACACACACACACACACACACACACAGCAACTGCGAGCTGTAACAGAGCAGTGTCCGGCTATAGGGATGCTAAACTTAGATGGGGCTCCCAGTGTCCACGGCTGCCCCGATAAGCCCACTGCCATCTACTGTAGGAACAACCTGTGCTTTCTGTGCACACTCTCATGATGATTGATTTATTCACAACATATGTGGGTCATATCAAATGGTACAGGGATCAGACTAAATATGGGTACAGTATATATCTTTATGGTTGGCATAGCATTATGGAATTGGTCAGTTTATAGGAATAAACCTGGCTGTGGTTGCTTCAGCATGCAGTTGTCACATAAAACAACAATGTAAAGTCCACAGAAATATAACAAATTCAATTAGATTGAATTACATTTTCATTGAATTAATGAAATTGTACATGAAAAGCTGTTAACTTCACAAAAGTATGTATTGGTATTTATTCAAGCATTGCCAATAACGTTCAGCCCAGGCCATCAGTCACTGGACTTAAAGGATGGGGAGTCAGAGGGGACCCTGCATGCCCATAACACTGTATAACATTATAGTTATACAGTATAGTTATATAGTTATAGCCCATAACATTATAGTTAAGTGCTCTAATGATTTATAACAATAATCATGAAGCATTTTGTAATGACTTATATGGTTAAGTAAACACTGTATAATTGAATAAGCACTCATATAAGTACTCAATCATGAACCATTTTATAATGACGCTTCTTATACGCCACTGTTCTCTGGGGACTATAGGCTGGATCGCTCTGGATCGCTCTGCAGTCTGAAAACTGCCTGAATCTACAAGTGCTTCCTCCCACTGACCATTTATAAGCATGCACTGACACCATGTACTATACCATTAGTTATCCAACTAGTCTAGGAACAGAGCAGAGAAGAGATATGTTTTATTCTGTCTAGCAACAGGACATGAGTAGGCTACTGTACATGAGCACCGGCTTATCTGGCTTTGTGTTGGGTCTGTCTCCTGCCTATTGTTGGAGTTTCTATACTCTGCAAGGGCCTAACTGTATACACCTCTCGTCCCCATATAGGGCTCACTGTACATCCCATATAGTCGTAAGACATTTTAATCATTTTATAATGCTTCATAAACACTTCATAAAATTATGTGTATGCAGGATTATAGAGAATTGTGAACGGCTTTATAATGTATCCTGACTATTGTTATACGTGAGTATGAATATTTGTGAGTGATTGTAACCAAATTATAGTATTATAAGTAGATAATAATGCATTATACGTTTATAATAGATCATAGACATGGGATGCATAGCAAGTGTTACCGAATTCAGAATCTCGACAAAAGATTCCTGTGTCTAAAAACCTCAACAGACAAGAGGCAGAGGAGAAAAGGCTGAACTCATGACAGTGTTGGGCATCAAGGCGACTTCAGTGCATTACTAAAGTGCAGAACTAACTGAGGGGCCACAGAAGAGAACTAAGGAGCACTGCTGTCAATCACAATTCTGCCATGCTAGCATATAAAGCTCCCATTAGGCCTATATAGGACATGTCGTTTTAGATTGTATAGGAGATAGGCAATTTTCAATAAATGCACTGTATGTGTAGCCAATATAAAAGGACGAAGGAAAGAAATTCTCAATTCTCATCATTTTCAATAGCTAATGATTTCAACAGTCTAATCTCCACCAATGTAATGTAAAAATGAAAAAAATAATATATATTATTTAACTGGACAAATTCCCAAAACACATAGACAAGCTCAGACACACACACTCATTTATTGTTGTGTTTATTTTAACGGACTGCAATGGAAATAAGCTGAAGGCTTTCTTGCATTTATCCTTTTGATGGTGGTATTTATATGTGTATTTTTCTGTACATGTGATGTAAGCATTGTCAATAAACATATCAATCAATCAAAATGTATTGATGATGTAGGACTGTGGTTCTTACATCCTATCCTACTAAAAAGTGACAGTGACAAGTAGGCTATAGTTCAGGTCATCTCCCACAAGGGGGAGCTGTTGTTGTCTTTAGAAAGAGAGAGGGAACACTGCAGAAGATGACAAATGACAGTACAGTCCATGAAACTGTCAACCTAAGTGAATTGGCAATCTTAGTATCCTGTATTATGCTTCTACAACAGATCATAAAGACATGGAGTCTTTGCGTCGTGTAAAAGTGACTTCTGACATGAACACAACCAAGCATAAACAGTTCTATATGGCACTGACAGAATGGGATGCAATAGGCTATGTTTTCAGATTATTGCTGAATTACATGAAAACCAAATTACAAACTTTCAAATTAGTCTGTGACCCAATGCATGGACATTTTCAAGTTGGGGGAGCTAGAAATGAAAAGGCTTGAGAATCACCCTGCTGTAGACCAAAGACCCCACCTATCTACAGTGAGTTGAATTTATAGACCACCAGTTGCTACCCCGGCCCCTGGTACAGTACAGCATGTTCATAGGCTAGTATGTTCAACACATGTCACAGAACACATTTGTCATGTGGGGTATACGTTGGCATGTACCCAAAGTGGGACATCAATGCAGTGACTCATTTCTTAAAATATACCCTGTGGCTGTCAAAGTTTATAGCTTTCAACGAAGAAGTGTAGCCTATATATCTATTTCTGAGAAATTATCATTATTATGTTTTTCAGTATAATTATTGTATTTGTTTATTTAATGCTCAGGAAGCTCAGGAAGTTTAAAGGCTATAGGTCTATGTTGCTCCAGTCTCCAGGTCCATATTGCAATTGTATTTAATTATAATAATGTGGGAAAGTTTCATATTTGATCAATTAGTAATTCCATATAACTCAATATGCTCTTGAAGTGCTAATTTTTCAAGCCTGCCTATAGTTTAGTCCAACTTGCATGAATAAGTACTATAGTATATACTATACTTTATATAATATGTACTATATAGTCTTGAGGAGAAATGCTGCTATTTGTCCCCAAGAAACTGCGAAAAACTGCTATTTGTTTAAAAAGGAAAAAGAAAAAAAAGCTCTATACCCTGTTATAACATGTACATAACAATGTGACATAACTCTGTTTACAAAACGCTGTACCCCCTCCAACTGTATATACTTTCCCCTTTTTGAACTGTTTTTATTGTATTGTATTTGTGACACATGCTTTGGCAATGTAAACGTTTGTTTTCTCATGCCAACAATAAAGCTCCTTTGAATTGAATTGAAATTGAATAATTGCATGGCTATATGTTGTGTTATTCATAATGCATTCTAAAATGAATGCTACAGTATGCCTGTAAATAACGGTCCACGTCCATTTTAGTGTAACCAGAAACTTCAGGGCGCCAAGAAAGGAAGAGTTTACAGTTAAAGTACCACCGTGCAAAGTTTCATGATTGGTCAATGAGGCAGACGTTTCACACATGGTATCATTGCCCCAAGAGGTTTGTTCATACCGGTAGTTCTCTCTATTTATTTTATATGATGGGAATCAGGAGATTGAACGATGTCCGTGGTATTACGTAAAACAATGTGAATTCCCCGCCCCCAAAAATAATAATCATGAATTCAACTCACTGTTCGAACAGCCAATATAGTCGTGATTGATGATGAGACGTCCTACTTTCCTCTCGTCGGATGGATACTCAAAAGAACACACCCCAAAGTAGTTCCGGTTGGTCTGAGGGGTTAACTTGGTGCCGTGCGAACTGCTGCACGCATTGGTCCCTGCAAAGTTCACCTGGTAAGTGAGTTGGCTCTAACTTCCTACCATCTTCTATGTGATTTCTTTGAATTGCCTGATTTGTATCGGTTTTGAGGGATATTATAGGTTATTTGACATTTGCATTATTCTTTTTTTATTTTGCACTGGGCTTATACTGTACTACTATAAACTAATGACACTGAAGGAAATGTATAATCTGTTTCAATATATCTAAAGTCTAAGATACAACAGCAATTTGGCTATATTATCTTGAATAGTAAATGTTTAGGTCTATTAGTACTAGACATTTTGGTGGAGGTAGAAGATGACTGTCAATGGACATTTTGTTTTTTAAGTTATTGTTATAATGAAATACCCCCTATGTACAAATATCATTTAGCCTTTTCTGTATATATATATTTTTTTTTATGGTGTACAATTGTACATCTGTTTTTTTTTGCTTTAGTTTTTTTTTTTTTTTTTCTTTTTTTTACAACTTTGTGTAGAGTAGACTACTGTACATGAACCGAGGAATTGGGGTTTTAGATCATAAAGAAACAATTTATTTGATCTCTTGTTTTAATCCATGAAGTCTAGTGCTGCTCATGTCAATAGCCTATATCACTTAGATGTGTTACTTTGCACTAGTAAACTTGTGCAGACTGCAGACTCCAAAAATTCTCTCAAGTGCATGTGTTCTTCAAGAAGAATGTTCATCGGCATGGATAGTCTCACAGTATGCCATAGCTTTCTATATAAAGTGCATGACAGGCACACACACACACACACACACACACACACACACACACACACACACACACACACA
>OOFJ01103857.1:6152-22231 GCA_900323375.1 Benthosema glaciale
CAGTCTACAGTTGACATAGCCAAAATAAAGAAAACATCTGTGTGTTATGCATGGTATTATTATTATTATTATTATTATTATTATTATTATTATTATTATTATTATTATTATTATTATTATTATTATATTTTGTATATTTGTAAACCGTGAGCCTACCAACCTGCATGATCTCCAGCATTTCCTCCCGGGTGATGGCTCCATCGCTGTCTTTGTCATATAGCTTGAATGACCAGCGCAGCTTCTCCACAGAGGAGCCCTCAATCAGCATGCTGATGGCCATGACATACTCCCTGAAATCAACCACCCCATCCTGGAGACAACCCCCTTCATTAATACATTTGATTTATTTGCATATACAGTATATATATATAAAAAAAAATTAACAAACATTTGTTTTGTTGTTGCTGCTGGCTTAATTTCAGGATTATAATAATGAAATGATTTCAGTATGTCTTGGGTATTGTGTTGGCTAATTGTGCTGTAATATGTGGTCAAATAACAGTGTTTTGATAATAAAAGAGACACGGTTTACCCCATTATTGTCCAGTGTGCGGAATATCTGCTCTGCATACTCAGCTGACTCGTTACCCACTGTCCCGTTGCAGAAATGCCTCCGGAACTCGTGCAGAGTGATCAGTCCACTTGGACATTCATTAATAAACTTCCTACGGCAGAAAGAGACCACAGAACAACAGACACAGGATCATGGCCCAAATAACAAGACATTTTTCTCTATAAATAAGCTTTCATCTTGAAGAGCAAATTGTGTACTAGATGAGAAATTAAATGCATTTTAACCCTGAGGGGAATTGAGGTTATCCTTTACTTGACTTTTAGAGATTAGTTTACACCGTTGTTTATGCCGTGGTGGCGGAGTGCCAGGATAATTAGGCTTACCCACTAGCCACTTTGTAATCTTGCTTGGACTGTTTACTCAATGAATGCTCCATCCATTGTTTTAGCTCATTTCTATGGCTAACAAGATCAGTCAATGGAAAACAGTTCAGGGTAGACAGAACTGACAAGTCTGAACTGTCAAACAAGAAACAAGTAATGAAAAGTTACATCATCATTGTACATTATTTGTTTAAAATGTCCTAATAGTAATTTAAACAGTTACATGTCAGGTCCATGTGGTAAATTCCTGTTAATCTGTAGTAAACCAGAACTGTCAAAGACATTCACCAATATATTTCTAACCATGAGCTAGAAACCATTCAAGGATCACAATCCTGTTTCTGCATCTTCTTGCTCCATTCTCTAGTACATTCTAGCCTTCAAAATGCAATACATCTGTTGCACCCAAGCAATTGTGCATGCAGTAGAACTGCATTAGCTATAAAACCCTGATAATAACAGGGCTTTCACATCTCCTGAGACCTACAGTCTCCTGGAAAAAAAAGAAAAAGGAACAAAATGTTGAATTCAAAAGAAGAAGAAGAAAAAAAACAACAACAACACTTACCTAAACCATTCATAAAGTTTGGTTACATATGATTCCTCTTTCCTGCAAGGCAGAGTTGCTGCTTGCCCCATTTCTTTACTAAATAATGGCTCTGACTTGCTGCTGACTTTAAATAGTACACACTCAACAAATCCCAGCTTATGCTACACTTTCTTAATTACACTTACCCATGTCACATTGGACAAATGAACGAAAACCTAATCTGCTTGTAGGGAATAAACAGGATGGGCATATATGAGTTGAAATAACAGAGTTGAAATAACAGCAATTGTAATTACTCTATACTATACATTACTGTATTTTTATTGATTGATTGAATACTTAAATGTAAACAGCAGGTGGTACAGTCAGATGTTAAGGCTAAAAGGATAACACAAAAAAGTCCTGGGGACTTGTTTCCATTGTGGTCCTATGTATTAAATTAAGCAATATAGCATTAAAAAATAACACAAAAATACATGTCATCAACAAATACAAAAGGGTTAAACCCTCATAAAGCAGGTGGGTTCATGATTGCTGTATACATCTGCTTAAAAGAATAAACACACGTCGCACGCATATGGGCGCACGCACGCACGCACACACACATGCAAAAACTAAAACTGGGATTCTTGCCATTAAGACCAACCTGTGTCAAAATTTCTAAGCCACTGTTTCTCAAAGTGGGGTCCACCAGGGGTCCTTGGAGGGGTTTCAGACACCTGAATAGTGTGTGAATACTGTAGTGTGTGTGCCAAGTGTGGTGTGGATTGGAGGTGTGACTATTTTCATGGCAGACCCCTGAACTAGCCTGACACTCAGTCTGAATTATCATTTCGTTTCACTTAATTATTCAGAATCGCCAGAAAATATTTTTTTTAAGGTGGTATTTTTAAGTTTGGTGCCGATTGAAGCAACTGTTCACCTGTGGAATCTCTCCCGAACTGGTATTGCATAACTTATTAGTAGGGCATGCTTTGGCAATGTAAACGTTCGTTCTCTCATGCCAATAAAGCTCCTTTGAATTTAATTGAAATTGAATTGCATGCTTCTCAACTGTCCTGAGGATTGTGGGTGGGGGGAGGGTGGGATAGGGATTCAATTCTTTTCATTTTTTGTTTCTTTTGTGTCACCACAATGCTCTGTCAGTTTTGATACCTGTAACTTATGTGACGTATTATGACTGCCCCTGGGCTTATGTTTAAAAATTAATAAAAAGATTTTGAAAAGAAAGAAATTGAATTGCATGCAAGTCCAACTTGTTTTGTTTCCGACTTGCATAATTTCTGAGTAGCTGGTGTAGTATTATTGCGACCGAAGGTCACAGTTAACTATGGAATTGTGCTTTTCCTGTCCATCGGTGTATTACTATGGTGCCCAGGTCACGTGACTTCATGCGACATCATCAGTGATGAAGATCCATGATTAGTAAATGCAATCTATCGCAATTAAGCCCATAGGCTATATGGAGATCCCTGATGTCATCAATATTTATGTTCTCAACAGGCCCGAAAATTAAGGCCCAGCCCTACCTGTTCCCTCATGGCCCCGCTGTCACCCTTAGATCTCCATATATGGAGCCGACTTGTTCAAACATTCCATATGTTGATCTGACCTCATCAGACCCTGTACATGTGGCCAGTACAGAATTCATTCCATATGTTGATTTGACCACCCATGAAAAAGCGCCAGCACTCGCCCAGTCGTCTGCTGTTACCCACATGGATATGTTGATCTGACCCCCAATTCCAAAGCACCAGCTCAGGCGGATGCGTGCACGTGACCTCACCCTTGAGGTCGCTTCTCGCCCTCAGGCGTCTTACTGGTAAAATAGCAGCTAAAATCAATTAATATTGTTGATAGGATATCACGATTAATCATGCATCCCTAATGTATAGCTATATAGTCTATAGTATTTCCTTTGAATGCATGTTTTTATCTGCTTAGGCTTATCAGCTCACCATTTAAGAATTCAGGAAATTGATTGTCCAATGTACGTTTGTACATTTCTGGTCAGTTTTAGGACTGAATGAAAAGTGTGAAGGATCTCCATTTGTGATTGGCATTTATTTTGGACTCAAGAAACCAGACAATCTAGATTTTATTAAAGTGGAATTATCTTAATAAAGAGAAAGTTGCTGCACCAGGGATGTTATTATATACGTAAAAGAGTTATTAAAAGAGCACATTTTTAATTTAGGCAAGCAGCCTATATCATAACTACATGTATAACATTTGTAACAAACCAAACCACTTCGGTTGAGAATTCATTCAGAAGATGCGGGCAGATATTTGATGATTTTAAAGAAAGAAAAACAAGTGTGTAAATATGTCTGCCATTGTTTGTGATACACCAGCATGTGAAGGAATAATGGATTTAACAATAGTTAAAAAGGTTCTCAATAGACCAGAGAAAACAAAGTTCAAGAAGAGCCATTTAATGCACAAAACAAGGCATTCATCTGCAACACTAAGGGCGACCATCTCTGAATGGGTAGAGGCCGTATGGCCAAAATCTGCAGCAGGTCGATGGTTCATGCCCTGGTCCGTTTTAAAAATGCCTGTGAGCAAGACACTTAACTGCTCCCTGTTCACTGTATTAATAGCGCTCACTTCTTCTAAAATTTAGGACGGGTTAATGCAGAGAAAATGTTTAATGTGAAAATGTAGTGAGAAAATACCCCACAGGAGTGGGCCTTTTCCTTGTAGATGTATCTTATCTTGCACTAAAGATAAAGCAAAGGTAAAGCACTTTGTACCGTTTCGAAAAGTGCTTTATAAATAACATTTTATTATTCTAGTGCTTGTCTTGCTAGCAGGACAGTAGCTAAATGAAAGTCTTGTTAGCTTGCATTATGGCGTTTCCCACATTCTGTTTTATTCTACATATGTATTTTTGTCACAACTGTCAAGTAAACTAGTGTCCGTTGCTTTGGCTCATATAGTATTCATACACCATAATGCCATAACGGTCTGATGAAGTCCTTTGATGATCTACGCGGTATCAGTACATCATTACACAGGATTATCTCACCACTTTCTCTGCACTGTTTTCCATTGGATTTGACACACTGTCGTGTGCTTTAGCAGCCACCAAGGAAGTTAGGAGGAATTGTCATGGGGTCATAACCTATGAAAAGTTTAGATATCATCATGAAAAATGTAGCTGGAGCTTTGATAGTGTAAGGTGACTGGAAGATGATATTTGCGATAACACCTCCTCTTGCTAGCCACGAGGAAACTAATGTGCTGGCTACCTGGATGAAAGGACCCCTCAGGACAGCTGTCCTCACCTGGGAGTTTGCAATAGGTCCACTCCCATATTCTGGAGCAGTTCCTCGTCGTTGCATGGTATGGGAATGGAAGTTACACACACAGTAAAATCCTCTGTGTTGAAGACATAAATGGATGACATACATAGATAAATGAACAATGAGGACTTTACTGTGTAAGAGAAAAGACGTGCACA
This sequence comes from Benthosema glaciale, assembly GCA_900323375.1. Taxonomy (NCBI): domain Eukaryota; kingdom Metazoa; phylum Chordata; class Actinopteri; order Myctophiformes; family Myctophidae; genus Benthosema; species Benthosema glaciale. Next base: position 11,066 of record OOFJ01103857.1, read on the forward strand.
GCTGAAACTCTTGGAATGTCAGTACTGCATAGCTTATTTAAATACTATGTTTAAACTATGAACAACAGAGTGGACGAATAGGCTGTACGCATATGTATATATGCATATTGGTAGATTAAACAATCTACCAAAAAATGAAAACCAAAACTATGGTTTATCTACAAGAATTATAAGGCTGAGAATAAGGACCTGCTAACCTTACCACGTCTCTCAAAAGTATATTCATGTTAGTACACAGTAAGTACATAAATCAGAGAATACAGTACTGCTACACTGTTCCCTGAGTAACCACCTCCACCTTTCTCAATTCAAAATTCAATTAAGACCTCTATTGATGAAATGTATCATCACTTCCCTACAAACCGTCATTTGAAATGTCGGGGGCCCCATCTCGGTCAACTTCCAAATTGGTTATGTGGTTGTTACAATTTAAAAAGTATACAAATACATCAACAAAATATCTTAAAACGATATCCAGGTAACAGTAAATTATACTGCGAGCTGGTTCTAGCTGTTCAAGAAACAGTTGCAGCTGCCTATTTGCAATTTTAATATTTACAGCTGGTGAGGACAAACAAAGGGTGCAGATCACAAAATACTGAAGGTTGACTGCTCCTGAGGTTTGAATGTGACAAAAATGAAAGTAATAATATAGAAGCGTGACCTATACCCTTTCAAAACAGACAAGGGGCTATAGTGGTGTTTGTTTCTATCAATGACAGTGTATCAGATAGTGTGAGTGCTGGACTGTTTCATATAAAGACAGATACTGTCTGTCAGAACATACTGTAGTAGAGTGTAACAGTTAATAGGCACCTCTCAAAATGAGGTGTGGTCACTGTATTACTGAGAGGTCATATTAAGATCATCAGGCTAACAATCTCCTACATTGGTGCCTTTCATTCATTTTAATTAAACCTACATAGTAAAATTACAACCTTCAAAATAAGAAAGGAATCAGTGTTTTTTGTTAGTTGTTTTTTTGCATTGTTACTCCCACCCTTGTTCAAGTATAGATAAGGAAAATATAAACAGGAATCCCAAGCCATTAATTTACTAGTGGTGTTTATGCGTTCTAATGCTTGGCTGAGGGTTATATTAAGTGATTGCTGTGGGATGACTGAGCAAACCAATAGCTGTGCAATCTGAGGTGCATCCCAACATGACTGAATGTGAAGGACAGTTCCATGGCAGGGTTTTAGAGACAGGGCCTAGAAATGGGACCCTCTTCCCTCTCCTTCTCCTCACTGGAGGCGGGATAGCCGAGGTGTCCTGTATAGTCCCGTCTTTCAGAACACTGCACAGCTTATTACAAAAACACAACAAATAAATACAAAATAACAATTGTCTTTTAGAAAAAACAACAACAAACTGATTGCTGCATCTTTGAGGAAGCAGTCCAACAGGTCATTTGTGAGGTCGGATGTTTATGAGGAACACCTTGAGGCAGGGTTCTATAGAGACCAGCGCATCTCTTCAAAGTCCAGGCCCTCGCCCAGGTTAGCGTCCGTCTCCAGGAGGCTCATGATCACTGCCATGGCGGCTTCGTCGTTGGTGAGGCTACCAAGACCAAAATCCAGCTGAGAGCTCTCCCCTGAAAAGAAGGGAGGGGAGAAGACAAAAAAGTGAGGAATGTAGTACCGACCACAAAATGGTTCATAATAATACATATAACTTACATAACGTAAAGCTGCGTTCAGACTTGAATTTCAATATTTGCCTCGGTTCGTCCCGTTTGTATTGAGGGAGGTTGCGTCGCGTGCGTTCACGGCGCTCACGCTAATTCTCGTCTTTGCATTGACATTTTATGTAATCGCGCCGCTCTATTTTTGTTCTTTTTGGGACAAATTGACATTTCTGCCCACTCTCCTAACACTGCTGCTTCATTGTGCTTTATTAGTGTGGTTGCCAGAGGCAACCAGGATATAGTAATTGCCCAATATCATTTCATATAAACGTTTTAGGCTCCCTGTGACATCATGTGGGTCAATACATCATCATCATCATCGTACTGTACTGTACCTTTCTAGTTGCCTATCAAAATGCTTGTTACAATGTTTACATTCCAAAATGCCTTAAGCAGAAAGAGTCAACCTTTTGACTTAAGCAGAAGTTATTTTTGAATGTAACAACAATCTTATAGGCCGACAACATTGGCAATAAGGCAGGATGAATCAGCAGTGTTAGTAGAGTAGAGTTAGGCATAAATGTTATTTAGTCTCCTACAAGCTGCCTTTAAAAGGCAGATAAACAAAACTTAGGCAAAATGTGCTTTTTTCCCCCCTCATGATTGCCTAAGAAGTCACCTAGATTTCCTAGGTAGAAGGTGATTTCTTATTCCTTGTGTCAACTTATTTTTAGTGAGGAATTGGCGGAGCGGCACAAAAACGTCTACTCCATGATATGCACCGGAAGCACTCTTTCTTATTATTCCTTATGTCAATTATGCTATGAGGCTAATGATAATGTAGGCTACTCTTCATCATGCGAAGAAAAGTAGATATGCTATATTCTGTCATTTTGAAAATGTATTATTATTATTATTAGCTTATGATGACATGTCTAAAATAGGAATGGCAGGTTGAAAGTGATGCCAATCCACATCTCCATATGTAGCAGGTATAAAGCAAAAAGGAACATTCCTATAAACATTCCATCATTTGTTAATTCCAGAATCACGCAAAAATGTTCTCTGCATCAGATTTCAATTTGATCACAGAAATTATTATAATGAAATATGACGCTTATCTAGATTGAATGTTCCATTTTAACTACAGTTGCACTGCCAGAGGAATGTGTCCCCCAGATGTGAACTTGAGGCTAATAAAATATCTAAACTGAGACTAGACAGCTGTTTCTCAAACACATTAAGAGAGGGGCTAAAAGAGCTAGAAGGGCAGCGATTGTATCTCTCTTTTCCTTTTGAGATGAAAAGCCCATTGGATTCAAACAAAAATAATATACACAATGTGCATTGGAGGCGAAATCCCTGAGGCTACACTGTCCTACCAAGACACTAAGCTTTTTAAACTGGGGAGGGAGGGTACCCGTGAGTGTTTCTCCTCCAGAGAATGGCGCACCCTGGGACTCATCTTCTGAATTTGATGTTGCTGCCATTTCCACATCCGTCGACTCCCCATTTGGCACCTAGAGACCAAAAACAAGGACTAATTAATGACAGACAGGTACGCCCACGGACATGTACACACAAAAAAACATTCCAAAGACTTACACTGTTGCTAGCTTGACTGTGAGTGACTGGGGACTTATCCTGCAGTAGACTGAATGGGCTGGCATTGCCGCTCGAAGGAGACGAGTTCATCCTAAAGCAGACAGACAACAGACTGAATGAGTAAAACATACTGTAAATAATGAACCCTAAATATACAGTGGGAGCGTTTGGCTTCCACAACAGACAGTGTATCTATGCATTATGCAGAGAGAATGCAATTTACAAATGCCATTTAACCAGTGTCTTCCAAAGTAGGCTACAATGTCAAAAATAAGAGGAATGTTCACAGAGGAGATTGTGTGCACATCTTGTACCTGTATTTACTGGACATAAGGATGACACACTATTAATTAGTAGTCTAATCAATAGGCTGGAGTGAAGCCCATCTTTAATGGCACAACATTTAGTGTATTTGTGGAAGAAATTATATGGTTGCTTTTATCTAACCTTTATATTTTACTATACACTTATGATAGTTACAAATCTCTCACCTGTTGTAGTCCAACAGCTCGTTGGCAATCTGGGTCCCTATGCTTCCAGCATAAATCATGGTACCGGGGGTGGCAGAGACTCCTGGAATAATTGGTAGAAGCTTTTTGCCATCCTCTACAATAAAATAAAATAGTTCTAATTCAGTCTAATACAACATTATTATTATTATTATTATGATTATTATGATTATTATTATTATATTAATCTTCCACTTAAAACTGTTGAACTAACCCTCACAGGTCTTTCTTGGCTTCTCAACCTTGATTCCTGACTGGCTTGTTCGAATGTGGTCATGTCTTTACATAGAATGGAAGAAATGGAAGAAAGTGATCTGAATTTAATACACATTTATCACCCACCAGGTATATTAATGCTTGTGATAATAATAATTGTGTTCATGCACAGAGGTGAAGAAAAGCTGAAGAAGCTGAAGAAAAGGCTGAAAAATGCTTCTACTCACGACATGACTGTATTAGTTGACACAATGTATTCTACTTCTTTGGTCCAGGGATTTACAAAACTAAACCACTGACTTTGCAGAGTGACAAAAGAGCCATTTTTCATTTTGAACTTATAGCAGTTTGTCTCAATTCTTTCTTTACTCCGTAGCACTGTGAAGGAAAGAAAATAGTCCTAAGTTAGAAAATGGAACCAACAAACATATGCTCCAGTATTTTCCATGTATTATGCTGTACTGCAATTCATTTAAGTTTATATCCATTCACACTTTGATTGTATTTGTATACGGTAATCACCATGGTTGCTTGATTCCATGCTCTGCCAAAATACAGTTTGCAAGACCATTGATGAAAAAATATATATATCTTATACTCTTTAGCTAGAATAAGAAATTATAAGAACACTACTGTCAAAAAATGGATGTGAGATGAGATCTATGAACACTGGAACTTACCTTTTCGATGACTATCAGCTAAGTGTGGTAAATCATCTTGATGGAAGTACTCATAGCATGATGTCCCAAGTAGTTCCTGGGGAAGATATCCTAGAATGGTTGTCGCTCTGGTGGTAAGAAGAAGGAGTACTTACAAGACCACATTGACATATCATTGGTAATTTGATTTCTGTTAGACTGAATTGATTGATTGATTGATTGATTGATTGATTGTTTGTTTGTTTGTTTGTTTGATTGATTGATTGAATTTTATTTACAGTACATTTCAAGTACAACTCAATACAAAACTAATAACTGTGAGTGGGACGACACCATAAAACATTTGTACTTGTTTTACAATAGGGCCCACTATGTTCATTTAATCAAGACGTACAAATATTCACTTCTGTATAGCCAAAAGCAGGAAATCATAGTGGAAGTAAAAGGGAAAAGAAAAATATACAAAGAGGGGGAAAGGGGGGTGTTGTGGGAGTGGACTTTGTTTACATTAAGGAAGTATTTAGACAGGTACATGGGTATTTTGGTGGTGTATCGAATCTTGTGGACCAGACCCATTGCAAGATGCTGTACTCTGTCGTCAACAGCGGCCATTCAAGCCTGTCAAAGTGGGCAGGGGTTAGGTGGGTTCGGGGAGTGAGGTCTAGTAGCAGCCTGAGAAGTAGCAGTTTTAGGAAGTCTGGAGCGTTGTTTTAAGGGCCTTTGATTCACAACAGTAATCCAACTCTTTGATCAGAACCAAGCTATTTTTTTGAACTTTGCATTTGGTCCACTGAGGGTTCACATTTATAACTATGAGGGTAGGTGAATCCAATAATCCTTCATTATGTAACTCATTACGAACCCCACAATAAAACTCTATCCTATCAACAAACACATGCTTTTTTGGATAATCACAGTATTCATTTAGCATAATATCCTTTTTGATGCTGGTACTGTAGCATTCACAGACAAATTACATTATTCTCATCAGAACAAAGACACATCAAACAGGCTTATATGAATTTAGACCTGCTCAGAAGATGATGCTTTCACAAATAAATAATGATTCTGTGGAGAAGATCACCCCTTCTTGGTGCCATTATCAATATGACAAATTTGTGATTTAAATATGAGGAATCAAACAAAGGGACAGGATCATGTGCTGATGATGCAACGTGAAAGCAATGCATGATTGACATGATATGGAAGTGGAATTTAAAAAAAAAAAGAAATCTGCACTGGGACTTCTAGTGCTCCTCTACTCTGTAATACACTTACCTTCTTAGACCATGCAGAGGTGTAGAGAGACATGTTGCGCACACACACACACACACACACACACACACACACACACACACACACACACACACACACACACACACACACACACACACACACACACACACACACACACACACACACACACACACACACACACACGAGATGAAACATTGTAGATATTATAAATGCCAAATAAGGACCAAAAATAGAAGAGCTACACGCTCAGAATATATTGCAGATGTGACGTGATGTGAGCTTCTGGATCGGCTATTTTCGGTCCACAACTCTGTCGTACAACAAAGTATAAATGGGATTTTAGACAACAGTGGCTCAGCAAACCATGATTGTGGTTTGAACACAAGTGAAGTGGTGCAACCACACGTGGTGTTTAGAGTTGGCTTGAAGGGAAATGCATGCTGGGACAGAAACATTTTGATTTAAAACACGAGCTCAGTCTTCTAGAAAGACTGACAGTCTTGTTAAATATGAATAGCGGTAATCCTGTTTGAAAACATGTATTGGTGCGTGTAACAGAAAACAAGATTTTGGCAGCCCACTGCACCATCAAATCAGATTTCTTAGAATAGAAACAGATTTTTTTATAACAATGATAAATGTCTATTTGTAAATGGGCCACGGCTTCCCTCCAGGAAATATGATTTGGCTAAAAGAATTGTAATCTGCATTTCTTTCAATGGCATGCATTTCTATGCCTTAAGAGCCTTACAATGTGCGTCACATTCAAACGCTGATAGGGTCCAAGCAGACAGTCTCATCAAATGTAGTCAAGTTCCATCCACTCCCATTATAAGGAAATAAATATAATAATAAATAAGAAAACGATGTACTGTATATTGGTATAACTATAACAACTAAATTGGGGAGAAAAAGGGATACAAATCCCACAGCCTATATGTTGGCCTGCCCCCAGGGATGGGAAATGGAGAAGACAGACAGACAGACAGACAGACAGACAGACAGACAGACAGACAGACAGACAGACAGACAGACAGACAGACAGACAGACAGACAGACAGACAGACAGACAGACAGACAGACAGACAGACAGACAGACACAAAGTCATAGATGGCTAGCCTCACGCAGCAGAACCATGCCCTAAAATAGTTTAAAACTTTAATCTCCCAAATCAACCAGATTAGTCATGGGGTGCTAATAGAAGTTCGTTTCAGCCCCTAATGTGTGTGCTATAGTAAATCCAAATATACAGTAAGCCCTCTACACTTGACACAAAGAATGGTACAATTTCCCCCCAGGATTTTACAGGCTAATTAATCTACTACACACTAATCTATATTGTGTCGCACGACCATTCCACTTCGACGGAAATGAATGATTTTCAACTTAAAATCAATTACATCTCTCCATCGAGAGATTGAGACAACACAGCAGACATAACTTACAGACTGTACGTTTAAACTGCATGTTTGTGAACTGTGTGTGTGTATGTGTGCATGTGTTGTGGGGGTTGCCGGGAGAAACAAGAAACAAGGTTTTTTGTGTAGATGCACACTACCTGTTCTACAGAAACTACAGAATATGTGATGACAGACAGACAGACAGACAGACAGACAGACAGACAGACAGACAGACAGACAGACAGACAGACAGACAGACAGACAGACAATGACGATCAACACTCGCCCCTGCCCTGTTGAACCCAGACTGCGGTGTGTGAACCTGCTGAGCCAGAGGCAGTGGCGCGCTCACTGTTCAGAATACAAATGTCCAGTCAGACGTGCAACACACATCTACAGTATGCAAATGTCACAGCTGGAGCAAAACTACTTATGTCAGCGTGTGACTGGCAATGGGGAGAGATGAGCCCCCCCCTTCCCTTATTCCCTTCCCACTCACGCTGCATTGATGGTGGAAACAGTAAGTGAGAACGGAAACTCAACTCTTTCTTCTCATTCTTTGTTTGCACTACTGCAGTGGTAGACTGGTTCCCAACACTGGGTTTCTGGCATAGGGAGCTGCCGGCCGGATCCACCGGGAGAAACTACACGCACCTGCGCGACATGATACTAATTAATTGAGAGTGATAGAGAGAGAGAGGAGTGTGTGGACGTACGTGTGTGCGTGTCTGCGGCAATTTAATAAGGTCTAGGCGATTAGAAATCAGCAAAGAGTGAGCAATGCACAGCAATACTGTATGCTGAAAATAGGCGATGTCAGCCCCAGACTTTTCTTTTCCTCCCTGGGTTTCCGAGGCTACTGCAGTGGTGTCTCAACCAGTGGGCCGGCTCCATGGGCTACACATAATGATGGGCCGTGAGGGCAATGCAAGTGGGCACCCAAATGAACATGACAGTTTTCATAATTATGCCAATAAATGAGAAGTTTAATGTATGCTATGTCAGCTCCACTGATCCAAGCTGGGATGCAATCGATTTTGTGTGAATTGTGGGGTGGAAATACACGGGACCCACCCATCTTACACAGACACACAGGCAAATATGGCTGCTGTGTTAAGTGGTCAGATGGGTGGGCCATGAGCGCTTTCCAGGTTTTCAAGTGGCCCTTAATTATCCAGAAAAGGTTGAGGGCCACTAGTGTATTTGTGATTCTCTGCACCACCATCTCTCTCTCCCTCTCTCTCTCTCTAAGCCTAGCTCCACAATGCTGCACAGTCAGTGAAACTGAGTTTTGCAAAAAATATCGAACAGCTAAGTACTGAGCGAGCAATAAATCATCGCATTTCAAGCCCCAAAACCACCTGCCTGCGTTTGCAGCCAATCTTGTGCAGAGTCGTACGCAGATATAGCCTTACAATACTTCCCAAAGTGCAGTCTTTTATCGAGCAAAAGCAAAAGCCTATTCAATCTTCCTCCATGGTTACAGCGCCATCAACCCGGGGGGTTAACCTCTCATCTCGATTATCTCACCACGGCTCCAGGGTTGGGATCCTGTAGGATTTTAGCGTTCCCGGTTCCTTAATGATTCCCTCATAATGGTCCGATTACTTAACGGTCCCCTTTATTTAATGATTACTTTAGGGGGTTACGAATGGACCCTTACAGGGTCTGTAACTGAGTTGTGTAGGTCCTTGAAATGATTTGAGAACCACCGGTATTGTAATTTTACAGCAGATGTGAAGTCCACATACAGTACCGGCATGAGAAACCGGTTCCGGCAATTGGTCCCAAATGGAACTGAACTGATTTCGATCTGGTTCCTATAGGCTGGACTGGCACAGAGACTATATTTACCATCGCTGAACACAGTTGGCCAATATAGGCTCATTAGACCCGGAGAAACTTACAACATTGATCTGTATAGAGGTTTGGATATGTTTGCTACACTATACAATTAGAATACCAAATATTGTACTGTTGACTCCAAAGGGTTTCTAGGAAGGGGAAAAGTACATAATGAACTAACCACTTAAGCCATATTTAGTGGAAAATAGCTAGACTAGAAGCTCAGTGACCTTGTAGTGGGCTATTCTGTGACTATTAATTATATTTCTTTCCAGAAAGTTTCGGTTTTATTTAAAATAAAAGCAAGTACTCCAAATACAAATGTGCCAGGGACACTTTCCACATGTACTTTTAGTAATATTTCAGTACACTTTGCCGACTCAAGTACTATAGGGTTCAAGTAGTGAATATTCAACCCAGTGCATTTTGTCTACCACTATACCGCCATGGCTCAGAGACCTGCATTTCCCATCCCTGGGGGCAGGCCAACATATATAGGCTGATTAGACCCTGGGGGGGAGAAGGACCAATTATGTGGCAACAAAAACACAGAAAAGTGTGACCACCAAGTCCTTGTTGAGCTCCACTCGAACGCCCACGGCGGCGGCGGCGCACATCCGTCCGTCCTCCAGTCTAATAGCTCGCCACCACGTTGACACAAGCCTCTCTACTCCAGTCACAGATAACAGCGGTCAGGGTAGACAGAGGATGGAACGCTGCCTGCCAGAGGCCTTGATGGGAATTAAGATAAAAGGTCTGAGTGGGAGGAGGCTGTTTTACTTGGTCGTACCACGGTATTGCCTGCCCAAAAATAGATAACAAGAGATACAACCCGATAAACAAGGGAACAGCAATGTTTCGGTATATGACAAGTTTGACAACGTTGCATGACGGAGCATAGGCATATAAAGGTAAATAGAGGAATGAGTCTGAGAAAGGATAGTCTAGGATACGGTATAAGCCTCACTTGTTCACTTGTTACTCTTAGGGTCCTTGGGTTTTTGAAAGGCGCAATATAAATTCAAGTAATTATTATTATTATATCTGATAACAATTTAAGTTAAGTGGTCCAGGCGCATGCCACATAATAGGCTCTGGCCTGACAGTGTGTCGCGTGTTCGAGTCCCGTTCGTCTCTCCCCCTCTCTCTGTCCCTCTTTCCTGTCTGTTTTCACTAAGAACTATCAATAAAGGCAAAAAAAAAAGCCAAAAACAAATCTTAAAAACAATTTAACTCCAACAACAGCAAGTTTCTTATCTGCAGTTGGGTTTTGTCTCATCCCTTCCCTTTATCTCACCTTTGCTCCCTGCTGGCTGTTTTAAGTCACTACTGTTTGACTGCGTATCTTGGAATGCAGCAGGGTGTCTCCAGTACCCGACAGATACTTTTGCAAAGTTTGAGGTTAAATTGCCTCGATATAAATTCATTCCATACCTTCTTACTACGTTCAACCATAACAGATGCCATCAAATTACGGACAACAACTTTGGCTCCAATTTGACATACTGGCCTGAGGTACAAAATGTATCACGCACGCACGCACACACACGCAGTGTACACCAGATGTGGAAGCGGTACGGAAGCTGTGCATGTAAAGCACCCATACAAGTGCACTAGACCCAAGTTCAAGCATCTGATGCATGCACGCACACAAACACGCATGAACGCACGCACGCACACACTGTCACAGTGCAAAGTAACTCTGCTGCCTCTGCAATGTTTAATTGCGTTCCCCTCCCCCGTGATTGGTCCCCAGCACTCTCTCCTGGAGGAGGCACAATTACAGGGTTGTGTCGAGACAATGAGAGAGAGAGAGATACGCGGGCGGCGCCTCCTGCTCACTCGCGGGGGAGATGAGAAAGATGGCAGTGTCGTGACAGTATTATCATCATCAACATAATCAAAGTGTCATCCGAACGAATTCCAGCATGTAGAACCGGTGGAGTAGGCCTAAGTATTGACAGCGTTATTATAGCCTAGAATCCAAGAGGGAAAATTATAGATCAGGACTATTGACCCGCAGCTGAACGCAGTAGCCCAGTAGGAG
>OOFJ01103858.1:0-13490 GCA_900323375.1 Benthosema glaciale
TGTGTCCTTGTCTGTGAAACAAACTTGAAGTCCTCTGAGGCAACACACGTACACGTACACGTACACGTACACGCACACGCACACGCACACGCGCGCACACACACACACACACACACACACACACAATGTGCGTATGAGTGCGCGTGAGTGAGTGCAAACCGTGCGTGTGTGCGTGCGTGCGTACAAGTGCGTGTGAGGAGAGAGAGAGAGAGAGAGAGAGAGAGAGAGAGAGAGAGAGAGAGAGAGGCTTTCTGGAAGGGAGAGAACAACAGTGGGATAAGAATCCATCCTCGCTGTAAGTAAAGTGATGAGAGCAGAGCCCACAGGGCTTCCCACCTACGTACAACCGTATGTCCACCATTACAGCACTGCTTCTCCAACACTGGGAGCCACATTCAATTAGCCAGATGAATTGAAAAGAGCAAGTGATAGGCTACATTTCACACGCCAAAGGAAACTGATACCGACAACCGGAATTCCCATTATCCTGACAATATGGCCTACCGTATAAACTCCCTCTCCTTAGGCCAGCGATTCCCAATATTTGAAGGACCCGCAGTTTGATATGCCTTAAGGCCAAGGACCCCCATTTGATGTGATTTTTTTATATGTCTTGTTTTTCCATCTCCGGGAACCCCAATCTAAACTGTAAAATCCCCAGTGTTCATTTACAGTAACTTTGAGAGTATAGAGAGCTCAGCCAATTGGAACTGAGAGTTCATTGGGTTCCGTTTGTACACTAACATTAACAGACCCACAAGATTCCATTTTGTTCCTAACTGTCAGCCATCTAGGGACATGCTGGAACCCCCTCAAGGTCACCATGGGCTTCCCAGCTTCCCTGGACCCCACATTGAGAACCGTGCTCTGCTGTAGGCTGCACATTGGCTCTGTGTTGGTGCGGGTGGTGTGGTGTTCTACCTACATGAGTCATTTGTTCACCAGAATTCCTCTCATAGGTGATCAAAATATTATTTGCTAGAAATTTGACTGCATTTCTAAGTTCAGAATTTCTTCAAATGATTGCCATGTGTGTAACGTGGTTTGAATTCAAGTATTGGCTTGGAGCATTTCAGATGTGTTTTTTGTTTTGTTTTTTCTCCACCCGCTATGAAGAGTGATAGAATGCAGCCTGATGTATCCTGTCAATATCGTCTCAAAATTATTTTGACGGGAAGACTTTTTTTTATCAGCCAGGGAAATTTCTCGTGACAAAGTTTTTGTGGTCTAAAATTTCTTTTTTTACAACCTTGAGAAAAGAATGTTATATGGAGAGGAGAGCAGCTGATCCCAACCTTTTTCTGGATCAAGGCCCACTTGAAAATCTCGAAAGCGTTCGCAGCCCACCCATCTGACCTCTTCTAAACCGTCGGCTGCCCGTGTGATCCGATGGGTGGGCATTTTCAGAACATGTTTATTTTAATGATCAGTCAATCGATCGTGTTCTGGCTTGGATTAAAGGAAGGATTAAAGCATGGGTGGTCACTTTCAGGGCATGTTAATTTTAATGATAAATCAATCGCTTGTCCCTCTGGCTTGTATAAACACGTTCTTATTTAATGGTATCACTCACTATGAAAACACATTTTTTTAAATCTTCCCTCATCATGGCCCACCATGCAGTGCAGTGGGGCCCGGGCCCGGCCCACAGGTTTGGGACTCATTCATGTAGAGGAGTAATATGTGGCCTGGCGTTGGATGTGGCCAAACACCCAAGTGTTATTATTTCATTTATTTGCCAGGCTAACTGGCTTGTATAATGGCTGATGGACTTTCATAGACTCCCATGCAGTAGCAGTATAGCCTAGCCTAGTGGTTGAAGAGGCTTTATTAATAACGAAGCAAAACCACATGGAGATCCCGAGGCCTTTATGTATACTTTGAGGCGTGTCGGTGTGGCACTCTGAAAATAGCTGATCTGCAAGCTCACAGTGATTTGCATGTTGTGGCATTGTGAGCTTGTAGATCACCTATTTCCCACACGGCACACAGGAGGCATATGCACCAGTGGTGGGCAAAGCATAATTACGCTCAATTAAATACGTCAAGTGTTCAAGAGTACAAATTACAAAGTGCATTTTCTTCATTACAGTGTTGAAATTTATAACATTTCCAACCAAAATGGAAATGGAAATAGTGAGACATTTTAAAATAGCCGATACAACCTCACAGCTCGGCTGTTTTCAGTATTTTTGATATAGGGCTTACTGGTTCATTCATAATAATATAATTGTAAGTTAGGATCTCAAGAGTTCCTTGCTATAAACGTATAGCTATAGTGGAGTCAAAAGCACAATAGTTCTATTTGAAATGTACTACTACAAATACTAAACAAAAAATATATATTTAGAAGGCTACAGTACTCAAGTACGTATATTATACTTAGTTACTGTACAGTACACCACTGGGCATTGCACAACACAAAGTGGAGTACATGACGAAGGATGTGACACAACGCTGAGGTATAAACATGACCAATCGATGAACAAATGTGTCAGCTATTGATCCAGCTGTCATGTTAAAGGATCAAAACACACTCGTAGAAATGGTACAACAACTGTAAGGGATATCTATGGCTGCTTTATACAGGAGCGACAACAACAAAACGTCATTATAAGGTGCACACAACGCACAGCAATATCCAGAGTTAATTTAAGTCTGAAATATGAAAATAAGACAGGTCAATTTGTGACACAGAATGAAATAACGCTGGAGTGTAGTGAAGTCGGAAGATGATACTTAAAAGTACAGATAATTAGCAAGATTCCCAGAGATGTCTGAATATATAATAATTATAATAATGAAGTAAAGTGCATGTATATTGAGCAGAAACGAGGGAACCCATGGAGAGTTGATGCATAGTAATTTGATAAAACAACACTGACCCCTAGTGTTCTTACTCAGAACTATTTATTGGCTGCCTGTGACAGTGAGTGAGCACTCTTATCCCTGCTGTACCTATAGTAGGGTGTGCTCGTGTGTGGGTGTGTGTGTGTGTGTGGGTGGGTGTGCGCACGCACTCACGTGCGTGCATGCATGTGCACTGTGCAGGTGCACGTGCATAGACTAGTGCACGGACGACGTGTGAGAGTGCACAACAGAGTGACTGAGTGTGTGTGTGTGCACACTACACATGACACACAAGGTATTGTCTAAGCCCTAAAGGCTGTGTGTGTCTGTGTGCGTGCGTGCGTGCACGTTGTCTGTGAGGAATAATGACTCAGAGAAGCTTCTGATGGACTGAGGGGTCTCCTTTGATGCAATGAAGGCCGACAGGCGTGAAGCAGGTCCAATCAGGCGCGTGGGCGCCGCCAATTAACCCTTTTCACCGTGTGAAACCAAACATAATTGCCTGGGGTGCAGGGGGCCACTGGGCCGTGGCCTGCCCACCGTAGGCTGAAATGGGCATTAATGTTGCTGCCAGGTGACCATTGCACACACAACTGAACCTCACTCCGCGCTGTTCCTCCAAATCACACGGTTGCGGTTACTATCCAAGACGTAATTGGCATGGCATTGCCAAAATGGCCACCATTTCTCATTTTCACGCGTTACACTGATTTCTTTCTTTTAAATCTGAAATGTCTTTAAGATGTACTGTATTGGATTCATTGCACTGTGATGTATTTCAAAGCAGGTTTTGTATGTGATGGGGTCTTTACGTTCACTGAGGCTATTTCGTCTTCAGACTGCAAGCAAATCCATTTTGTTTCTCAAATCTGATCTTTTTAGGACTGACTGTCAACACTGTTATTATTTCCAGCTAAGTAATCAGATCAGATTTCTATATTCAGACATCGTCAACCTATCTGCATTGGTTGCTGTGGTATCGAGAGCAAGTGAAGATAAAAGTAAGATCCTGGTCAACAGCCACAACCAACAACCACTAACCAACATTACAATGAACGGGCAAACAGTATACACTGGACAAAGCGAAGGACTTCAAATGACTTGGGGTCACAAACTTAGCTGGTATGGTCATGTCACAAGGCATAGCCTACAGATGTGCATCCCTGTAAAAGACCATCCTGCATGGGACAGTAGAGAGAAAGTAAAGAAGGGGGAGGCAGAGAAAGTGTTGGAGTTTGTAAGAGCTTGTGGGAAATCACTCAATGGTTAGCATATACCACGTTTCAAAATTGCACATAAAAATGCAGGAGGCAGCGGGACGCTGCATTATTGAAAACGAGCACTTCCGAACTCCAACATTAAAATTAAATAATCACCTGAATTATTTCTTTCTACAGAAAGTAGATTTTCATTAAACTAATTTAACACTTTGCAGATAGACAGAGGATAATTCAAGCTTTCCGTACCGCTGCAATGTTGGTGAGTTTAAAGTCAGATAGGACTTTTCTGTTTGGATATATGGGCTGTCAATGGTTGGTGTTGCAACTCCAGTTTCAAGTTCTAAAGAAATTCTAGTTTTGCACGTTGCGGCTAGGCTGCAGCTTCTAAACCATGCTCCCCCACATGTCTCCAGGAGTGCTAGAGATCCTTGACTGCCCAAGCATCCACCATGACACCCCTACGGTCCCCTAGGCCTAGGCCATGGGATTTAGTGAGTGGTGATGATGCAATGACATGTGTGATGCGTTTGTAGATAGCCTTTTTTACCAGCTGCTGTATGTGTAAGCACAGTGCTAGTCTCTAAGCGATGTGTTTCTGCAATACAGCTAGATCATACAGCTAGTGGATGTCTTGTGTACGTTGTGACTTTGCATATAATATAACTGTTAAAAGGATCCCTGGAAAATCCCTGTTAGTACTAATACTTTCTAAGGTTTATATGAGCAATTGAGTGTCAAAACAATAGTTGAAGTAATTGTTATTAGGACATGCATTCCATGCATTCCATGCTATCCTCAGGGCCGGACCACAAATGGACAAAGGACATCATCACCTTGTGAAGGGTGTTGTTGCCCCCTTTGAGTAAAAGATCCATCCATCCATCTTCAACCGCTTATCCGTAGTCGGTCGCAGGGGCAACAGCGCCTCCACCAGAGAGCTCCAGACATCCCTAAAACAAATAACATATTTAAGGTGTTTTAATTGTGTTTTAGAAGGCTTATCCTTAATGTATTATTAAGGTACCGTAATATAAGAATAATAAAGAATTATTTGCCAGGGATCCTTATAACTCTTTTGAGCTGAAAGACATGCGCAACTCCAAAGCCATCGAGCATCAGAATGATTGTGCAGCAGCACAGAGTAGAGAAGAGATGTGTTTGCAAAAAGAATGCCAGCTCTCATCAGGACCACCATCAAGTCCATAACATTGGACACGAATGACAAGTCACTCCCTGCAATATATAGCATGCAGTGAGTCCATCACTGAGATCTCTTGTGTGACACTGTGCTCCCGCTAAATGTCGCAGACCCCCCGTTGAATACCATAATATATTGTTGCCATAGGAAGCTCATCCCATGAACTAAGTTTAAAACTAGCCTGACTCTGACTCTGACCAGGTGTGTGCGTGCGCGTGCGTGTGCGTGCGTGCGTGTGTCTGACCTAGGTCCTCCCACACACACACACACACACACACATACACCTGTGCCTAGATCTGCTTCCTGACCACCAATCATGTCAGCAACATTTAAGCCTGTCTCACTCCAGTCTTTAACAGATTGTCTTGCGTGAACTCTAAGCTCTCGAGCCTTAATGCTCAAGCCAAGTTTTTGCTTTAGTTTAGACAAGTCATTGGTCCGACAACGACAACCTACCTCAAACCCTAACCCTAATAACCGCACGCATGGAGCAGCGTATGTTCGCCAACCTCAATGCATGTTCGCCAACCTTAATCCAGTCGTTGTTCCGCATGTCCGACTAATATTGACGAGTCGGAAAAGCGTGCGGCCCACTAACCTTTGCATTTAGAAGACAGACCTTTTTTTTTACTTGACTGTACCTCTGACTGCCCCTTTTGGATTTTGAAGTTATAATAGCCTAATAACTTGCCAGCATAGGGACAGCAGTGTCAAATTGGTCCAATTAAATTACAGCAACTAGATTTTGTAACCTAGTACACTCACTGCAAATTTCTTTTTAATTCGTCTACAGAAAACAAAACCTAATATATAGGTTTGGTTTTCTGTAGACCTACAAAAATAGGTGCAATAATCATGAATATTCTGTAATACATTTTCTATTATTCATGACACCCAACATCACAAATAATTCATTGTCTCTGCTGACTGGTAATTAGGGCAGCAGGGGCAATATATTGATATTGTGATATTGAGACTGGATATCATCTGGGATTTTGAATATCATAATATAGCATATGCATAAAAGTTGTCTCTTCCTGGTTTTAATCACTTATACCAAACATTTTCAAAACTTGGGAAAATAGAGGGCATTGCGACATAATTGTGAGCTTGTAGATGTACTATTTTCGCAATTTCTTCCAAAATATTTTTGTTTTACTATTGCCTGTTGTTTAGTTTACCCTAACTCTGTGGTTGTTAGTTACCCTCTTATTACCATAGACTAGAGTTGTGCTCTGCCCGCATCATCATCGCCACCAACACATTTTGGACAATAACACATCTCGGCCACCAGGGGTCAGTGATTCCCTGTTTTCTTTTATTTCTTTTTTTTTTTCAGTCTGAGTGTGTCTGTCTGCCCAGCAATGAATGTTGGCAAAACACCCCCTCCTCATCGGCGTAGAGGGGGAAAAATGGCGGACAGGCACTAAATCCACATCAGAAAAAAAATAATAACACAAACATTACAAAGCCAGGTAAACATGGTCGGGTGTGCAAACTAAGCAACATCTCACCCTACATATATGCACGACTTCAGTGTTATATCCCCTCTATTGGTCTTAACTTGCACGTTGCTTTGGGAATGCGCTGCTGGCACGCTATCATATATGTTGCTAATGCTAATATTTATAATCAGGTCAACGAGCTATTCGGGCTAGCATGTTAGGATAGCTTCTATTGGCATGTGTGTGTGTGGTTAGCATAGCACAGCCTGTTGGATAGTAGTATAGTAGTAGCCACTCTGGCAATGAAGGCTGTTACGTCCCCGCGCGAGCGAGCGAGCAACGCCGTTTTTTTGGGGGAGGTGGGACACGTTTTTTTCTTTGGGACGACACGACCGGGTCTGAAAATGGAGCACACAACAAAACTGAGCATTTGGCGTTAAAACGAGCTTGTAAAGCAGCTCTCATGTAAGTGTAATAGTATAATAATGTAGTAATAATAATAACAACAACAACCCGTGTGTGTCAGTCAGAGAGAAGCAGCAGGACGGCTTGGTTGTTGGGGAGAGAGAGAGAGAGAGCGTCCATGTGTTGTTGTGGTTAGCTTTTGTGTTTTGAATGGGTGGAGAAAAAAAAGCCGATCTACAAGCTCATCGCGCGTCGCGACTCAACACGCTCTGAGCTTGTAGATCGGCTGTTTGTCGGACGCGCGCGACGCTGCAAGGTATGTTTAGTTAGTAGTCTCACCGCTGTGACAGGCAGCATGTTTGCATCCTTCTCGTCTCACATCATGTGTCTCTGTCAGCACTACACAGACTCACTCACTTGTACTTTTTAAAGACATCAGATGAGGTTTCTTGTTTTTTTTTCTTTTCTTTATAGAGCTTTGTTACACGTCTCAACTCTCAACTTTGTTATTAGCTTATTAAATAATAAGTTTATAGGTCGTGAGCTTCGTGTTGTCTATTAATGCCACCCCACCACCACCACCACCATGCTTGCATGCAGATGCAGTGAGTGAGTTTGGTATCCCCATCCCATCCTGTCACTTTTTTTCTTTCCCCCATGCAGACGGGGGAAAAAGGAGGGAGGCTCATTTTGGACGCCGTCCCCCCTTGACTGACGCAAGAAAAAGGCGCACTTCTATTGAAAGGAAGAGAGAGAGAGAGAGGAAAAATCAACTGGGAAGAGGAGAGAGGAGCGTTTCCACACTGGTATGAAGTTCTAAGAGGTATGTGTAATAACGTTTTCATTCTGTATCAACGTTTTATTCAGCTCTGTATATAAGTCAGTGTTTTTATAGTAGCTGGGTTGTTCCATATGGGGGAAAAAGCTTAGATGAAGATGGTATGGATTTGTTTATATTCATAAGGCAGCTGCATATTGAAGACAGAAAACAGCATAGTGTAGTATAGTCGATAGTATCAGATGTAAACATGCCCTATTGCTTAACTATTCAGTGCTTATTCGTTATTTAGACTTTGTATTTAAAAGCTATAATGTTATTGTTAAGACAGGAGTATGGCTGTATGTGCACATGGTTATTTGTGCAGGGAAACGGCGGTTTGAAGTGTGTGTTTACATCCGTTTGACCCGTTGACCTGTGTGTGTTGTGTCTAAGTGCCTACCACAGGTTGAGTTTACAGGGGTCACAGAACCTCAAAGCCTAACCTCTCCGCACACACCGTCAACACTCAATGACAAGCGGCGGTGTAGTGGAATCGTTCCGGTCGATTGATATAATGACTGTTTGTTAATTCAGGCATTTGCGTATTTAATTAGGCTTATCGCGGCACGTTCAGTTGTACTCGACTGCTGCAACCACGTGTTGAGTGGATAATATCCTGCGGAGTTGCAGTTAACCGAGTCAGTCGGTTAGCCTGGTGGATGTTGTGTAGTGTGTTTTGGGTGACTGACTAGGGCAGGCTGACAGCTGGGGTACCCTTTTTGTTGTAACCTCCCATCTGCCTCCCACGGCGGCCCCCTGCCTGCCTACACAGGACAGCAGGCCAGCATGCTAACAAGACGGCCTTTGAAGCACTATAATACAGTGCAACAAGTTGAAGTAGCATGTCAGCATGAAGTAGCCTCCTTTTAAATGTATTCATGTAGCTGCACCCTTAATTATTCTTATATTGGTGGCGTGATTGTTTCGTATGTATTTTCTTGTCTGTGATGCATTGTGTAACCAATGCCATAGATCAGGGGGTTTTAACTGATTGTGAACGAGGGACCACCACTCTGACTTAGAACCAACCTGGGGACCACGGTTGTATTGGGTGGGGATATGGGCTAAGATTAGTCCTTTTGTATCACTTGCTAATAATGACTGAACCAAACAATCTGGTGGCACCCCTCTTGAGATTCTAAATCCCTTTTTCTGTTGAATTTCTTGACCTACAACTTGTCAGTAAATTACTACATGGATGGTTATCATAAGGGAAATTTGCACTGGCCCTCCGGCCAAGATCACTGGCCCCACCATTATAACCACTGGCCCGGGATTTATTTGGGGTGCCCACGCTTTTCACTGTTTCAGTCTCAACTAGTGGAAAGAACATTTTAAAATTCAACAAATCCTACATTACTAAATGAATGGTCAGGGACCACATGCAATACTTCCACGGACCACCTGTTGAAAACCCCTGCCATAGATGAAAGTGCAATAAGGTGGTAAACCAGGGCAACCAAACTTTGATATCAATTTACATCATATGTAACTCATGTCATCTAGAAAACATAATGCAGGGACGTGAAGTGGCGTAAGGCAAGCTTTCAAGACAAGCTTTCAAGTGAAATCAGTCTCATCCTTCCATCAGATGTTTATATACCATAATGTGTTAATTGACTTATTGGTGTATCAACGTGGCCTCAACGTTTTAAGCACTGTCTAGCCAACCATAGCATAACAAGAGCCGATATCAAAACACAAGTATGTCTGATGTAGACTTAGAGATCCCTCATGTGAAGTTTCATGATCTTTTGTAGTCAAAAGATCATGAGTCATTGTGGAGTGGACAGAGTGGCATTACATAGTTCATAGTACATACAGACAGAGGCGAATACGCTACCTCATTACAATGTCTTTACAGCTCATCTAATTATTGCCTGTGAACGAACCTGTTGAACTCCACAAACGCATGGCTGCTGCTATTTTTGACGTTTTTTTCTCTGTCTTTTAGAGAGCTCACTGTTGTAGTGAACTTGGTCAGTATCGCTGGAGCATGAGGAAGCCAGTGCCACAGAAAGGTAAGTCTTTTATTTATTTTTTCCTAGGCTTTTCTCTGTCTTTAGAGTTTGGAACAAATTCAGCAAAGACGTGAGGCAACTTGTAAACAAAAAATATGTAGTACTGTAGGGCTGGCCGGGAGGCGAACCCGGGACCTCGAAATACAAGCTGCATGCGTTACCAATCGCGCTAAAGAGACATGTCCCGATAGGCAAGTAGTAACGCAGCCACCTATAGCCTACAGTATTCTCCCCCACCTAGAAGCACGTCCACACGCGCCAGCCAGGAGCCAGGCTCAACTGACTGGGGGGACCTCCGCCACAGGCGAGGGGGTACCGGCGACTACGCTCAGTCTGTGCCGCCCGGGTAGAGATTAGAACCCATATACACACCGCTGCTACCAATGTAGGGCTGGCCGGGAGGCGAACCCGGGACCTCGAAATACAAGCCGCATGTGTTACCAATCGTGCTAAAGAGACATGTCCTGATAGGCAAGTAGTAACGCAGCCACCTATAGCCTACAGTACTACTGCTGCAGTTATCGATTAATTATGCTTTTACTGATTATTGTATCGCTTTGTTTTTCAATGAATCAGGTTGAAAAGCGTACAGCGGTGTCTTGCAAAAATATTGAATACAGCTGATCTACAAGCTTGCAATATCGCAATGCAACGCGGTGCCTGTAATGACACCCCAATAATTAATGTATTCTTATTATTAAAGCATCTGTTCTCTTATCACATTCTGCTTTAGCTATCGAGTGGAAAGATGCCAGACGGATCAAGCATGCCCGCAGTGGACGCCCATCTCGGGTGCCTTCCCAGTACCAAGGAGGTACAGCAAGTAAAGCACTGAAGTAGGGCTGCAACTATCCATTGTTGTCTATAGTGATGATTTGATCGATTTCTTTTTGGATTAATCAAATTATAGAGAAGCAGTTAAACAGCATGAAAACATTCAGCTTTTTATTCCATATTTTTTTTAATAATCTGCTAAATCGATTAGTTATGATTAACTGTTGCAGCCCTATTAGACGTTTTGGTCCATGTATGCTACTGTATTTAGAGACATCTACTGTGTATTGTGTGTACTGTATAGAATATATTCACTGTTATCTGTAGATGTCAAAAGTGTTCAAGGCTATAATAATAATCGCACACGCTAAATATTGCTTAATAACTGACCCTTTCTCTTGTGTGCAAAGGTGAAGTGACAAGCAAATGAAAGTTTAGTTTTTTCCAGAAGCCCTTGAACATAGGTTGGAATGCAGTCAATGATGTTAAATAAACAAAGATTGTGTTTATATAATAAGCTTACATTTCATATACGACATCACATCATATACACTCCTGTAACCTTCACCAGCAAAGAAATACATTTAATGAAAATAAGTTATTTTATTAAATTGATACATTTGTTTCATAATTGATTGAATCTCAAGCATTGCCATGCATTGTTGGGGTTGAAACTCCTGAGTAATTGCCTCAGTTATCTTATCGGTCTCAATTTCTTTCCTATTGTGGGGGGAAAATTGCACAAAAAACGGTATGGCAAATTCTGATTACAAATCACTAAAAGACAAAACTAAATCCCATAACGCTGCAGCCTTCTCCAAACAACGGCAAATCTCAGCAAGACATGCTAAACTTCTTAGAGGACACCACAATTTTATACTTACTACAGGCTCTGTGTTCTGAACGTTTAGACCGGCTAGCCGAAAGAACTGCTGAACAGGACGCACTCAGCACTGCACTTACTGACGTTCTGTTATAACGTCTGTTGTGATATTTGTTCTGTTTTGTTCTTATTGTCCTGCCAAAGCAGCACAAAGTTCTTGTTTGGTTGGAGTATGCTGCAGCCTTTACTGTCCTGCAAGGCCATCCTTTACCCTACAATAGTATTATTGTTTTAAATGTTAGTGCTGTCAGACAGAAAGCTTGTTATCTCCATGTCTCATCTTGTTATTTAATTTTGTTTAGTTAATATTTCGGCGTATAAGAGCGCGAAAACTATCCGAAGCTCATAACCCAAACTTGAAGATTGGATATAAGTGTCTGTGTGTAACATAAAAGGTTGAACCAACGGTTACGGCGTAAGGTTTTTTGGACACACATGGTTATCACCACCCGACAGCGACATTCTGTCTGAACTCCATTGTTCTTGCAACACGTTTCAGCCCATCTGTGTGCTCCTCCGTTTGACCCCGCAGGTCATTTCAGCTGGGAGAAATACCTTAAGGAGACTGGAGCCAGTGCTGCACCTGCCCCCTGCTTCAGACAGGTGAATGAACTGCCAGAGCCACACCCAGGCATCGGTTTGGCCCCATGCGTTGGCCATTATTTAGCTTTTTCTTTTGTGACAGACATCGAGATCAGGGGTTATGCAGACAGTGTGTCCCCAACATGATGACGTACAAGGGAGCTGCTGGTGTGTCCCTATTTTGGTCATGCCATTATAGGAAAAAGAAAAAAATAGCAGATCTGCAAGCTTACAACACGTTTCATTGTGATGCATTGTGAGCTTGTTGATCGGCAATTATTTTTAAATCTTTGAATAGGTCATAAGTGGCTAAATAAAAACGTGTATTTGTGTTTATCGTTTTTCTTATGCTTATAATTGAAATGTTTCTAAATACAAACTTTAAGCAAATCTGTATGTTTTTCAGATTGATTCAAACATTTTGCACTATGGTGCATCGGTGGTCTCTAGGATCAGGAATAGAATTGGGATCGGGGATCGGCCGGGCTCTAAAAATTAACACAATCTACTGGTCACTGTTCTGGAGATTTAGAAACACACATTCTTGGATTGCTTTTGTACCTTAACAATCAAGCTTTCACAGATGTGTTATAGGGTAAAAACAGCTGCAGCTACAGTAATATGATTAAGAATACTTCTGATTTGCAAGCATTGACAATACTATTAACTATTGTCAGTGCCTGCTCTTTGCTCTAAATCAAACTGATTAGTTATTAATTAAATGAACTGCAGCTGTCATTAATCTATAATGCCATACCTGTGAAAAGGGTTGATAAAGCACAGTACTGTATAATAAGACATTTACATTTTAATTACTAAAACAATTACTAATAATCATAGAAAAAATACCATTAACAATTAGCCATTGAGACACATTGAATTTGACTTTGAACGTCTGCTGTATATGTTATAGTGAGAGAACATATTTAAATTAATTCCCTGAATCATTGAGTAACAATTATGATTAATTAGCATGACCACACCATGGAAGAAATAGTCACATTGATCACCTAATCACTGCTGTAGCATATAGCGGGACTGTACGAGAGAAAGAAGTACATTCCAATAATTGAATTTCCCTGAATCATCGAGTCTAACGATTATGATTAATAATCATGAGCACACTCGGTTATAATTTTGTCATTACAGTGAAGCCCATGCCGTATGCCCAAACTTTTTCTTTTTCTCCGGGGGAAACAGTGGTTGGCCTCAGATATATGGCCACTGTTGTCGTTCTCTCCTAATCGTCTCGCCGGCTTCTCTAACCCTCTATCCCAGAGCGCCACGCCACC
>OOFJ01103863.1:0-7500 GCA_900323375.1 Benthosema glaciale
GGGGGGACTCATTGTAGGAGTCTGGTGAAATAGAGTCTTCATTCATACTCAATCCTGCAGACAACCGCAGGACAGACAGTCTTTTATTCTTCAGAGAGATGCCAGTGTCCTTTATTGAAGAGTCCACGACCTCACTAATGGCGACATTACTTTCCTCTAACCCACTTGGAACCCCATTGAAAGACACATCTCTGGCTGAAGCACCGCCAAGGCTGGCATCCTTCATTGAAGTGTCCATGACCTCACTAAAGGGCGCTTCCTGTGCCTTGACCCCACACAGAACTCCATTCAAGGACACATCTCTGGGTGAGTCATGCATCTCTTCAGCCTGGTTCTCAGCAACACTATCATCCAGAGTGATATTGACCATCTGCACGCTTAGATTTTGACTGCCGTCATGGTGCTCCGCCACAGGAGGAGACTGAAATTCCACATCTCCGAGTGATGGTTTGCCTTCTTCCACCAATCCAACAGCCTGATTCTCTTCAACACTTGCATCCATACTGTCATCGACGATCTGTATACTCCCACTTTGAGCGCCATCTTGTTGTTCTTCAAAGGCTCCAGACTGGTCGAGGTCCACTACCACAACAGAGTGTTCAAGTTCGTCATCAGAGTTGTAGATCGGGGAGGGCGGGGACTTTGCCACCTCTCGTTTTTCATTTGACTTTGCCGCTCCATTCTGACCCATTTGTCTCAGCCAGGCTGGCTCTGTGCTTGTACTCATGTTCTCCGCCAGCTGAGCATGCAGCTCGGACTCAACCCTCATAAGTTGCTGTGCCTTCTGCACCCTCGTCTCGATGTAGTGCTGAGCCTCTGCATCCTCGGGGTCCTCGTCATCGCAATTGGCCACCTTAAGAATCAAGATAAGGTTTATTGTCAGTACCTTTACAGGTTCAAGCAGTGAAATGCAAGTGTGGATGTCGACTAAACATATTAGGGATGCACCAAATGGGACATTCTTGTCCGAAACCGAATATTATTAGCATTATACAATTTATATATTGCCAGTTTTTGTACCATTGCCACCAAGTAATGTAGATGTTTAACAATAATTTAAGTTAAAGATCTAATAAGAGTCCATTTGGTTACCAACTCTACATCATTTAAATGAGGACCACCTGGAGCCCCCTCAAGGACCACCGGTGGTCCCTGGAACACTGGTTGAAAACCACTGCAATAATGCATTCCAGGCACACTCTGGTAGGCCTGTAGCCCTGTCCTGTTTGGACGACAATATAGCCTTTGCAACAGATTTTTATTAAAAGAATTATATAATAATTGATTTTGATACTATTAACGATTAATCAAGGCCATCTTTAATAAAGCAACAGTGATGGTATGCAAAATACTGTGCAACATTCTTTTTTTTTAATCACCCGTGTGAAGTGAGGGGCACTCTTATCATACATCATCTCATTCTGGCCAATCACACTTTGCGTCCTCACTTGCGTTGACGCAATGTTTGTGCTTACACAAACACTCAAAGCTGGCCGTTCATTGTCAATGGCATTCAATGTTTGCGTTTACACAAACCCCCAAAGTCGAACATAGAGAGGCTAGTAGCAACCCTCAGTAACTACCTGCGAGAACATGAGATCGTGGTCGGTGATGCCAAACATCTCCATGGCGTGCAGGTGAGCTATGTGCTCGTCCAGCTCGGGGTCCGTCATGCGGTGCTTGGAGTGGAGGGCCTGCAGCTGAATCTGAGTGTTGGAGGACCGTGTCTCCTCCAGGCTGAAGAGCTCCTTCAGCTGCTGCTTGCTGAAGTACCTGTGAAGATAAATGTATGCATTATCTTATCTTTACTGTGTAATTAACCCTTTTAGACCTGAGGATGATTCTACAAATGTCTTCTAAATCCTGACAGTTTTCTGAAAAACCTCCGTTTGTGGTTTTCAAACATTATCATGTCAAGGACTGGGACATTTTTGTAATTGGCCCCCCAGACTCCAATCTCAAAATATGTTGTTCCACAGGTACCCGCCATTTGAGTTAAAAAAACGTTCGCTCTGAAAGAATATATATTTAAAGATGTGCGCCACGGGTCTCTGCTTCAGCAAATTGTCTTGATTCAACTTGTTGTGATTGGAATATAAAACTTATAATAATCCCACAGCATACTGTACCTGAAAGGGTTTTTCTTGTCACCCGTGGTCTGTCTAATCAGGGAGTCTTTGAAGACCTGCCGCCGGTAGATCTTCTCCTCCACTGTGCCACAGGTGATGAGCCGGTAGATGACCACATTCTGCTTTTGCCCGATGCGGTATGCGCGGTCCACGGCCTGGGCGTCCGTGGCAGGGTTCCAGCTGGGGTCGTAAATCACCACGCGGTTGGCAGAGGTCAGCGTGATGCCGACGCCGCCCACTTGCGTGGTCAGCAGGAAGACGGAGTAGCGTTCGTCCTTCTGGAACCTCTGGATGAGCTTCTCCCTCTCAGCCATCTTGCTGATCGTGCCATCCAGCCTCACAACCTTACAACAGGGGAAGTGGTTGAGTAATTAGACCAGAGCAGTGAGGACCAGTGGGTCCCCCAATAAAATTAGTTAAATTATTCTGCAGGCTACATATACCAGCATTGCAACGTATTGTGAGCTTGTAGATCTAAAAATCACACCTGTGTGAAGTGAGGGGTGCTCTTATTATACATTAATTGTCAATGGGAATTTAATCTTTGTGTAAAACGAAAAAAAACTACATTAGCTGAATATAGGAGGCCCGCATAAAATCTTTGCAAATGGTACCCATGGCCAAATACATATCGTTTTTTGACATGAAAATGTTTGAGAACCACTGAATTAGAGTAACAAAAAACGTAATTAGGCTAGCCATTAAACATATATGGTGACCAAACAGCATACCTAGTAGATAAAAAGCTTTTGTTTATCAATATCATGATGGGACTTTTGATGCATTGATATGATCCAGTATGCAATTTTACATTATCGTCACAACACAATATTATCACTACAGATGGATGTATTTGGTCAAATACCATCATTTGATTTTATCCATATAGGCCAGCATAAAATAAAATAAAAACTAGTGCACACCTTGAATCCTCTGTTAGTAAGGACTCGCTGGAGAATGTCCAGCACCTTCCGGAAACGTGCAAAGACGAGGGTGCGGTGCCCTTCTTCCCTGAGCCTCTGGAGGAGCTGGAGGAGGAACGTCATCTTCCCAGACTCAGAGATGAGAGTCTCGTCCGAGATGCCCTCAATGCTGCTTCCTGCAGTTTCCTGTTGGTAGGGTCATCACCATCATGACATTTCAGTTGACTATTCTGTTTTAGCATTGAAACATAACATTTCTATTTGCTTTGTACACAAAGGATTGCAAAGGGAAGATATAGTATGACAAATAACTTCAATACACAACAAAGCCCAATATGAAATGTACAAATAAATGACTGACGATACAATAAATCAAAAGAATGAATGTACTTTGGAAAAAGACAATATTTTTAAAGTTTTATCTGAAATGCCCAACAAAGGGAAGCCAGTTTGAAAGTGGTTAAAAGTGCATGGACAAAGATGTTGAAATAATGAGCAAATACAGTATAACAATATAGGCAGCATTTTTTTTTTTTTTTTTTTAATACACGGATGAATAGAAACAATTCTAATGCTTGTGCAAAAATGATAGCGACCTACCTCCTGGTCTGCAGAAGATAAGCATTCCTCCAGGCCCAGCTCAGCAACAGCTTTAGTAGAGAGCAACCTTGGGTGGTCACACACCTTCTTCAGGACAGTAAGTTCAGCCAGAGGTGACCTGTTAGAAGGGTTGTAGAGATTAAACACTTAGTAACCCTATATAATTAGTTGACCAATGTCCCCCCAAAGCTCTACATTAGGTCGTCTCCTCTACACAAAATCTGCAAAGTCACAACACGACCTCATGCGTTGTGAGTGGCCAACTGGTTTCCAGGAGGACCAAAATAACGTTGAATATGAAAAACTGTTTAAAATGCTTGCTTCTTTATCCTCCATAGTGTCGCATAAAATGAATAACAAATGAAAGTGTCGCATAAAATGAACATAAATGAAACTGTAACAACGTAAAAGTAACATAAACCTCTCGGTGTGGACAGGCCTACCTGGTTGTTGTGAGCAGCTCTTTGATGTGGTCAAGGGATATGAACTGGTTGTAGATGTCTTCCTGTACTTTGCTCAGGTATGTCCACACAACAAGGTCGTTCTTTCTCGTCAATTTAGGCATGACTGCCCCGCCTGATTTGGTTTCATCATTTGTGATTTGGCCGTTGTGGGTGTCTGTGTGTTCTTCTCCATTCATGTCTTCTTTAGCGGCCTGTTTCTTCTGTACCTCTGCTTTGGTCCTTCTTAGAAAATATGGTCTGATGGTCGTCATGAGGTTCTCAGACATCTTAGCGCCCAGGGATTTCTCTCCTGGAGTGGCATCCTTCTCCCTGGCCCTGGTGATGGGGTTCTCGTACTCTGATTTGAAGGTTTTTGCCGTGCCAAGGAGCGAGCCCTGGAAGGCAAAATCAAACAGAGCCCACAACTCCCGCAGGTTGTTCTGCACAGGGGTTCCTGTGAGCAGAATCCGGTTTTTCGCCGGTACAGCATGGGCACTTTTGGCAGTTTTGGTCGAGGAGCACTTTATTTTATGTGCCTCGTCCAGGATCATGTAGTCCCACTTGAACTCCCGGCCGTAGTGAGATGCCAGCTGCTCCCAGTTGTTCATCAGCATAGTGTACGTGGTGATGATCACACCGTCACGTCTCTGGACCTTCTCCAAATTCCTGATTCGCTCTGCTTTGCTAGTGCCATGGAACTCCTTCACTCTCATTCCAGGGGTCCACTTTTTGAACTCCTTTGTCCAGTTTGTGATTAGGGACGTGGGCATGACGAGGAGGGTATGTTTGACATGTCCAGCATCGTACATGCCCGATAAGAATGCGATGATCTGGATGTAGGGGTGAAAAGATTAACATTATTATTTTGGTAATTGAATAATCAGTTTAGCGATGAATCATGTCAACATTTCTGGTAGGCCTATGTAAACAGAGGTAACAGCATTGGTGAGTTGAAAAGCCTATGGTGAAAAACTAGAATGACTATATTAACATGGTCATCAGAAGGAAATGCAGTCCTAATTGAATGCTTAAACTTTGGCAGTTTCCCATAGCACAGGATATACGGATAAACCAATATACGATAATGCTTGGTGCAGGAAACACAGGAAAACATAATCAAGGGGTTCAGATAATTTCAGCATTTAAAGTTATAATATCAGCATTTTAGTATTAAAAATTAAATGTTTAGGTGAATTGATTGAATAATCCAAAATGATAGACTATAATAATCATATAAGTTGCAGGCAGCCATACCTGGATGGTTTTGCCAAGACCCATGTCATCTGCCAGGATGCCGCCTTTATGGCCATCCCGGTACAGACCATAGAGGAATGATATACCATCTCTCTGATAGTCGTACAGT
The DNA here is from genome assembly GCA_900323375.1 of Benthosema glaciale. Lineage (NCBI taxonomy): Eukaryota > Metazoa > Chordata > Actinopteri > Myctophiformes > Myctophidae > Benthosema > Benthosema glaciale. The sequence goes on from OOFJ01103863.1 coordinate 5,459, forward strand.
TTGTCATGCAGGTCTTTGTACAGTGCAAGGCCATTGATGGTCACAAAGTCTTCATCTTCGCTTTCATCGCCTTGTTCTGCCAGGATGTCCTCTATTCTCTGTATTCTCCCCTTGAGCTTTTCACTGGGATGGATATTGTAGGCCTTCTTGAACTCCTCCAGGGCTTTGGACATATCTCCCACTTTGGCAGCAGCTTTACCTTTCTGGATATGCCTGGAAAATCAAATAAAGCTTATATATTATTTATATTATATCTGATGATCATCTCGACAGACAGACTTGTCAGCAGTGTTCTGTTTGTGACTGTGAGCAGCAGCGGTTTCTATTTGGCTGTAATACATGCCTTCTCAGGACATGATGGCAAACCATTTCATACTGTATGATGTCCAGTCGGCGACACAGCCAAATATCAAACCTGCTAAATATTCAGAAATGGTCGGGAAGACGTCGGCGAGCTCTTTTATCGGCGCTATATCTGCCCGCAGAGCCTTTCACACACAACAAGCAAAACCTTGCCGATCAAAGCCTGATCTTGCGTCAAATCACAACAGCATTATCGGGTCAAATATCGTCCAGTGTGCACGAGCCATTAGGAGGAAACTCTCTTAGAAGGACAGTGTGGCCCTATCTGCTCACTCCCTCATCGTAAATTAACCTACCGGTATTTAAGGGTTAAAGCACTGGAATGAATTAAAGATAAATCAAGATCAACAGATCCAATAACAATACAACATAGTATTGGATACATACTGTATAACAGTGGTTCCCAAACTGTGGTGCGTGCACCTCTTGTGGTGCGCAAGCGCCTTCTAGGGGGTGCGCAACATGAAAAGGCTAATGGTCGTGCTATGGCTTTATTTGAAATATAATAACATACTATGCCAATATATGGCAAGTATATATGCAGAATGTAACCTGGTTCATATATGTGCATAAATGTGGATAAATAGGAAATATATGTCTCTATATAGCTTATGTCGTAAGCATGTGGGGGGGTGCGCGAACTAGGTTGGGAGGTATGCATGGCCAAAAAGGTTTGGGAACCGCTGCTGTATAAGATGTCTTTAGCAGAGCCAGGTGGATATTAGCCTTTTACTTTGGCAACATCTGTATTGGCAATTATGCAGTTGATGTGTCACAAATTTTTAAACGCTCAACCTGGTGTGCCTGAATTTGGGCACGTTATAGGGCAGGGGGGCAGGCAAACATTTCCAATTTTTCAAAAACTTTCTAAATTAAAATTAAAAATAAAGCTCAGAATGCATCACCACACATAACCTTAGCCTATTTTTCTAAACTCTTTGAAGGTTTGGGTGGTTAAATAAAGTTGTTTATTTATAATATATATAAACTATTTTCAAGTATGATTTTTTTTTAATCAATTTAGCATGTTTTACAATATATTAGTTGGCACAGCAGTGGTCTACTCTAGACAGCTAGGACTCTCCTAAATAGGGATCAGACCAAATATCTTGGGCTCTAGCCTTCAATTCACAGCTCTTTATGGACAACCATTTTCTTCCGAGGTCAGGCATTTATTTCTAGATCAGAAATGGAAATTGATTTCATAGCTACCGTTGATAGGCCTCCATTTTCTCATCGAAGTCCAAAGTCAAGGACCTGTCAAAATCAAAGAAAACAAGAACACTACAATGTCAGTAATTCAGTTGAACACAAACAACCATCTGATTCTGTGTTGCATCCCTGAGAGTCTTCAAGGCTATAAAGAAGGTAAAAACATAAAAATCTGCCTAACTTTTGAAGTGATCACCACATGTGTTGTGTCTTGTTTTTCACCGTGCCACACTATATCATTTCACAGATTAAGTTTCTAACTGTGCATTAAGTATAGTCGATACTCGATGACGGCCCATATATTATCCAGTTAGAAACCAAATGTGCTTTTTAGACCCCTCAATAATATTGTATAGTGTGCATATGAAATAAGATCACAATACTAAGTGTGAAGTCTTTTATTTTCCTGAACATACTCTGAAAAGGTCACAATCTTTATAATAGTTTTTACTTACAACCTTGCCCAC
>OOFJ01103866.1:0-15230 GCA_900323375.1 Benthosema glaciale
GTGATTAGGGCTTTACACTCAAGACAAAAAAATAAAAAGCTGTCATGTACAAAAGCCGGCCTGGACACAAAAAACCTGATGAACTCTACAAGTTATTAAAGTGCTTATTCCACTTTACACACCACCTACAACTCTTCTCCAGCACAAACAACCATCCCGTTCTCTTACATCCTCAGTCAAACATGATGCACAGCATCTGGCTGGTTGCATAGAAAACGAAAAGCACTGGAGTGCGTATGTGCATTATTGTCTTCAAAGAAAATCCCTTTTACCTGTTCCACATTCTCCCGGAGGTCAGTTTTCAGCTCGTTCCTCTCCTCTTTAACACAGCCAAGCTCCTGCTCAAGCACTTGGATCTGTCACAACAGAATATAAAGAGTACTGTATGACTCAAACAGAAGCCAGGTTCTCAAACATGATCATGAAACAAACTAGTGGCAACCTACAGGCTAGCCGTTTATGTCAGTCCTCGTTTACAAAAAAACAAAAAAAAAAAAACAAACACGTGGACAGAAATATGTCCATCACAAACACACAAATTCATGACCGAAAAAGGCATACCGTAGGCTGAATCATAGTGCTTATTCTTTGCCTACAAGTCATACATTACATAAACTTAGGACACAACCCACTGCTGGTAAAACAGATGGTTGGATACTGAAGACAAATTAATTCCCACCAAGTAGGCATATCAGACAGTACAGGCAGACACTGCCGTGCTTGAGCATCATACAGTAGCCATATTTATGAACAGAGAAATTAGCATTTGATCAATAGTTACTTCCTTCCTGGCAAATTGAATACCACAGTCTGGATTCCCTGGCACTGGTGCGAGACTTGGCTGTGGCTTGCACATGTGGTTAACAATCTTTCTTCGGCCAAAGAACAATGGTGCACTTGCAAGCCTACAGGTATATGGAAATGATAAATATATAAGAGTCATACTTTTTCTTGAAGTTCTTTGCCGATTTCCTCCTCCATATTTTTGGACTGTTCACAGTCAACAAGCTTCTCCTCCAAGTCTTTAATTAGCTGTTGCATCTCATTCAGCTTTTCACCAAGCGCCGTTTGTTGTTTGTCACTCTCATTAAGCTGAAAAATAAAAATAAATGTAATTTTAAATATCAGTGCTTATTTTCCTAAAGACAGTAGTACAGTATAAAGCGTGTATAATCACTTACTCTGTCCCTCGTCTCTTTCACAGTAGCAAGGAGCTGCGTTCGCTCTGCATCTAATCGGGACAGGTCTGAGCGAACTGTGTCGAGGTCCTCTGTGGCGTCAGCGCAGCTCTGGGTAAGGTGTGCTTCCTTATGCTCTGCAGCAGTAAGCTCTCCCTGGAGCTTGACAATTGCATCCTGGGAGGTCTGCAACGCATCCCTTAACTGACGAGACTCTTCCTGGCTCTGAGCCTGGCCAGAGAGCAGGCTGTCCCTCTGGGATTCAGTGGCGCACAGTGCCTCTGTGAGGTCACACACCTGCGAGAGCAGGAAAAGGGAAAGGTTTGCTTTACAAGTTTGCACAGCCCCAATTATAACGCATGTCAGTTCCAAGAACAGTAACACCAGTAACACCATCTCGCCTAGATTCACAAAAATATGTAATCATTTCACTTACATCATGTATGGTTTCAAGTACCGGTAAGTTTTATGGTCAATTATAAAATTACCGGGTATGTTACATTACACGTGTACTCAAGTTATTTGAACCCAAACTAAAAAACCTAATAATTGAAGTTATTACATTTATCCAGCAGTCAAAAAAAAAAGGATCGAGCAATCAAAAGGAACTATAACAAAGATCTTTTAGGCAGCAAAAAAGAAAAGCATGTCGTTCCAAGTTATAAATTGCACATTAGAATGTTTTACACAATAAATTATTGTTTTACTCCAACAAGTGTTTCCTACAGCAGCCACGTAACCACACCTGTTTCAGCAAATGATCCACTTTGTCGGGAAGATCCTGTAGTGGTGACAACTCCTTCAGCTGAGCTTGGAGTTCTCCCTCTTTGTCATGGCACACAGTCAGCTGCTTCTTGAGGTTAGTCACCTCTCTCTCAAGGGTCACGCTGTCGATGAGGTCTGAGAAAAGTTTCATTCATTATTTACTTCATTTTGTCCATTCTCCAGAGATGTACTGCAGTGGTTAATTTAACATGGTACTGGTCTGGAGTAAAATGCAGTTCCCACCAGCATTTTAATTTGTTGTTAAATATGTCAAGTAGGCCCATCCCGCAAACTTCGGAAAGCAATTGTGAAACATGACAAATCTGAATTGTACAAGTTGTATAACATAATCTAGAGAGAACGTGTTTAAAAAAAAAAGAATCTGTAGGAGTAACGGCAAACTAAGAAAAACAATCCACTTGTGGTTGTACAATAACCTCATGGTTATTGGCCTATAATTCTGCAACCATAAAAAGGTTAAAATAAACATTGTGGCATCTTCCTTGGCAAAATAAGACTTACTTTTGGGGACTTTGCCATTCAACAGAGTGGTGAGTTTCGTGTTCTCGTCGAAGGCCATGTTGAGTTCATTTTGGAGGTCAGCCTGCATGTTCTTGTAGCGTGATTTCTCAGTCTCCAGCTGGTGGTGCAGGCCACTGACCCCAGCTTCCATCTTCTCATAGTTGGCAGTTAGTTCCACCTGGAAAACAGGTGCAATTACATCAACTAAATGCAAAAATACAAAAATGAGATCCCATATTCCCACGCTGATAAATATACAATGTCTAAATTCATAACGGGGGGGGGGGGGGTGTACCGGTAACTCACATCTCTCTCCTTCAGACTGATATTTTGACTGCGCAGGATGGCCCATTCCTTTTTTGTGTCTAGACCGAGTCCCTCCGCATCATCCAGGGAGCGGCGAAGCCTTGACACCTCCTGCACCAAGTCCTTGTCTTTCTGTGGGGTATTGGCAAGAGGAGATGGATGTTTGAGTGGTGCATGATCGTTTACCGCTTTAGTACAATCCACATCGCTCCAATCATATCCCAGCCAAATCATGATTGATAACCCTTGCAAACTACACATGAAAGACGCATAAAAACACAACATACTAGACTCTGAAGCTCCTCTACCCAATCACTTTGCTTCTTCAGCTCTTCAGACATTAGGCTTAGTCTGGCCTTTAAAAACAAAAACAACAACGGTAAACATTGAATTAACCCATTTCAAAATCTCACACAAGACTTCAAAGTGGCAATATGACCCATGTGTCATTTGTGGAATGAGGACTTGCCTCAAACTCCTGGCATTTGTGCTCTGCAGATTCAAGGTCCTTCTTCAAGGAAGAAATTTCCCTCTTCAGCTCTTGCTGCGAGAGCACATAAGTGTAGTGAGTGAGCATCGCAGAAGATTGTTAAAAACATCTTATTAAAAAAGAATCTGCCCGGTGAGGTCACTGGTGGACAGGTTTCTGAACTGCCCACAGCCCTCCTATGAGACACAGACCGAGTAGTAAAACATTGTGCCATTTTATCATGATTACTAGTGGGGGCCCATTATATGAAGATAGGTTGAAAAGTGGTGAAGTGGTCCTTTAAGCTTCTCGGGGAAGAGAAACAGAACAATCGCAAAGATCTTGATAATCAATAGTTGCAGTCCTACAATAAAGGGCATTACCTCATGCTCGTCTTTTTCTAGAGCGTTAAACTCTTCCAGCTCTCTCCTTTCAGCAAGCTCCTGGGAAAGTTCCTCCTTTTCCTGCTCAAGTCGCTCTGCCTGCTCCTTGAAGAAGTCTACCTCCTGCTTCATTTGGTTCCTCTCGGCAATAACAGTTTCCTATATAGAAGAAAGATGGTGTGAAAAACAATTCTTGACAATTACAAGGTCCTTCAGTGATAGATAAATGAGATGTGACTAACTTAGTCCCATTAGGACTGAGCCCAATTGATGGGCATATTAATTTTCAAATGAAATGCATGTCGCACACTTTAACATGTCAATGTTTTTGGGTTGTTTAGTCATGATGCACAGGGAAATCATCAAAGTTATTCTGATTAATTAGCAGCATGTAATTAACAGGTGTTGGTTTAACAATCATAGCAATCCTGATAATTTTTTTTGGATGGTTCATCCTGGTCACATTTTTTGGATGGTTCATTCAGACAGCTGACCAATTACGTTACATTACCTGATTAGAAACCAGGCTGTCAAACAGCTGCAAGGCATCATCAGCCCTGGTATCACCAGCCTGTTTTTGTATCTGAAAGAACAACAGGGTTACTTTACATAAATAGTAGTGTGCATGTATAAAACATCTGTGAAGCAAAGTGACAAGATTTAAAAAAGAAAAGGGGGAGGCCGACCTCAGCTTTACTGGTTGAGTCAGTCCACTCCTGAACCTGTCTCTCAAGATCAGCAACTCTCAACTCCAACATCACAACCTTCTCGACGGACTCCAGCTTCTGCTGAGTCTCCACTTTCAGCTGGAGGTTCAACTCTACTGCGGCATTTTCTGCTGCCGCCATCTTCTCCATAGCACCCTGTGTCTGCAGAGCTTCAATCGCCAGCTGGGCATCCAACTCTTCAACTCTCCTATGGAGTGTTTCAGCCCTTGCCAACGCCTCCATCTTCTGGTCGGTCTCGGCCTTCAGCAGACTCTCGGCCTCCTCTTTCTGGTCGGTCTCCGCCTTCAGCCGACTCTCGGCCTCCTCTTTCTGGTCGGTCTCCGCCTTGAGCCGATTCTCCAGCTGGGACACTTTGGCGGATATTTGAGGGCTGGAAAAAAAGGATAGACCAACAGGTTTTCATAGAAGTCTGGCTAGTGGGGCATTACATCCATACAAGTATTTAAACAACGAACAATATCATTTGTTCTGTACACCTGCAGGGTAATATTTACCTGTCTCCAGAGCTGGAAAATGAGCTTTGATTCATCTCTGGGAGAAAGGACGGCTCATAAGGACATTCCCAACGAGACTCAAATTCTTCATCATCTGACATAAAAAAAAAATTAAAAAAAAAAGCTTAAATTAAATAAACGCGCACCACAACTGTGTCCATTTAAAATGTTTCATTGCGGGGATTTCCTGCATTCATGCTCACCTTCCGCCTGCTCGGACAGAGAAGACATTTTCCGTGTGACAGGCTCTGCAAAACTGAGCTCTGACGGTCTGATGCGTCCATCCAATGGCTCAGTGGGCCTGAGAAGTTTCCCTCCCCATGTAACCCTGCGTTTTGGCATCTACAAAGATGACAGTATAGTATGAATCCATTTGATAGTTGATAAACCAAAATTGTTTCCGTGAATTACAGATTATAAAGCATATTTTGTGAGATGCACATAGAATTACTTCTATGTGCATAGACTAGATAAGGCATAATAATGCACATGTCATTTTAACAACTTTAGTACAAGCATTTCCATGGTGCCGGTACCTTATTACTGGCAACGAAAGATTTACTGGTGACGAGTAGTTTAGTGAGGTTAGCGATCTTGTCATCCTGTTCTATGCGGAGCTGTTCCTTCTCCTGTAGAATTAGGAACAGAGTCTCCTTCTCCGTTGCCGTCGTCTGGGTAACTGATGAAACCTGCCGTGGGAGAGGTTCATTTATTTGCACGCAAGTCACAACAATGCTGTCCGGTTGTGCAACAGCCTACCAACAGCCTACCAGAGCATGTAGTCGATTAAATGACACAACGGCCTTCAAGCATTAAAGTTCATAGACATCTCCTAGCTATAGCCAGGGAGCCAGTCACCCAAAATGTGAGAGGACCTGTGACATGACACGTTTTTTTCTATTCACTTGGTCATTAAGGTCCAGTCCACACACACTCCTTCTGCCAAATTCGGCCATATCCACCTCACCACATTTGTGATGACGGCTATGGCCGTTTTTAGGCCAAGGAGTGTTTTTTGTGCAAAACTAATGCTTGGAATGGATTCAGAATAACGCTAGTTAGACAGGTCACATGCTACTTAAAGTATGATGACATTTTGTCTTATGTCTATGGTGCGTTATACAAAATTGGCCATAACTTTTTTTGCAATGTTTCAGGCACCTCTCATTCTGTGGACCTTAATGACCAAGTGAATAGAGAAAATAAAAACAGTCATGATTAACATCACAGGTTAATCCTACTTAACCGTTGAGCTTTTGGGCTCATCACAACACCTTGAGAAAAATGTTTACTGATTCATTACCAATGTTGCAACAATGCCTCAAGAATGAAAACAAATTGTTGTTTGATTGCTCTGTATATATGCAAGACGTATAAATATAGAATAGTTCAAATATGTGAACCATGAATGATTTTGATCTATTCAAAACAGTTTTAAAAAAAACATCTTGTAAAATGCAAATGCCACCACTGTTACTTGCCTCCTGAAGCCGTCGCTTTAGGTCAACGATCTCATTACGATACCTCTTCAGCAGGGCCCCATCATCAGAAACTTCTGTGACGTGAGGATCATTCTTCATGTACTTTGCTGTACTAGCAAACTAGCAAAGAAAAAGGGTACAGGTGAAGTCAGGCTACAAGAAAAGGGCACATCACCAACCCACGCTTGGGCATGTGTTGAGCGACAGAAAGTATACAGAGCCGGGCTACAAAACGTACAACATAAATACAGGTAAGGTGCAACTCCTCATACAGAACACATCAGAATTAATTTGTGGCCAAGCCACTAGTATACTGTAGAACGTCGCAGTCCCACCCCCTTCGAGGCAACGGAAGAGAATTTCCCATTCATTTTCCCATAGACATTTCAGAAAGTATTTATTTAAGGACCTTTAAGCCTCAAAAAGCCAACTCTGATGACAAATCATAATCACATTTTTAATAATCACAAAAGGGAAATTCTCTTCTGGTGTCCTCGTCGTTCAGAAAGGGGGCCGGCGAGACTGTGAAGTTAAAGGATTCCACCCACCTGAAGGGTACTGAGGGTTTCATCTAGTGTTGCAGGAGTGATGGTACAAATTATAACAGTTTTGGCGTTCCCACCCAAGGAGTTCTGCAGGATGCGGGTGAGCTTGCTGTCTCTGTAGTTTGTGAAGCCACTGTGTGGAAAGAGCGGAATTTGCATAATTTACAGAAACCATTTTCTTTAATGATAAAAAAAATAAACATTAGTAGGGCTGTTATGGAGCCGTCCAAGTATCTGAATACATGCGACCAGATTTTACAGAGGGTCTGCCATCATACAGCCTTTCACCAAAATTAGTAAATAGCACAGGCAGACACTTGTCCGTCCGTAATGAATGTCAGAGCTGAAATCGACATGTAAATACGAAATAAATGCTTAAACATGTAGCTAGGTGTAATGTTAACTAAGAGCCACAGAAGCGAACCTTAAGCCTGTTTTCTCAACTCGCCGTTTTCTGCAAGTCATTACTCTATTACATAAGTCATATCTCCAAAACTGGTGGGTCAAACTGAACAACCAATATATCAATTTGTAGCCATGATTTCCTGCAAGATTTTTTTTTTTTTAAGAATAAAATGTGTGTTCTACACTCACTGCTGGTTCTCCTCAGACAGCTTCTTGATCACTTGTCCAAGTGTGAAAAGACTTCTATTGATGTTACACCCCTCCTTGAAGCGCGCACCTAAGGAATCAAATTATGCTTGTTTCACCAGGCTGAATGAAAAATGTATAGAGGTCATAAACTGCATCATTGATCAATCATTCCCCATCCCAGATCATGAATAGAATTAACCCGGTCAGGGATTTAGAACATCTCCCCAAAACCCTGCAAGGCTTGGAATCAACGACCATTATTAGAATGCTTTCCCTCAACTTTACCTTCTGCACCAGTTTGACTTGCTCTTTCTGAACCAGCCAGGTCAACCAAATTCTAGAAGGGGAAAAAAATAAAATGAAACTGTACCTGGGAGGCAAAGATAATTTACTCATTAAAGACGCAATCTGTTGTTCCATCCAGGCTTGCTTACCAGGTGAGACACTGTAATTGCTCCATCAGCGTTTGCACCATCACCATTTTCTCGGCTCTCCAAAATCTGAGGTAAAGCAAGATTTACTAAAGCACGCTTTTGAGTCCATTATGTTATATTGCATGATTTATATAATAATTACGTTGCATATATCAATGTTGTGCTTTTAATGCAAGATTGTCATATGTATACATTTATATATTTTACATTTAAAGATGCAGTCAGAATAGTTTTTGTGCCCAAGGCACAATTTGGCTTACCATGCGGAAAATGGTGTGTGATCGACTGCTCCGCTGGTTCATTTTTGTCTTTTCATAATGCCGGTTTTCTGCACAGATAAGTGCAACAAAAAAAAAGTTAAATTCCGTTTCAACAGCTGTACAAAGAATAGTCTTTAATAGTATGAATAAGACTGTAGACATCTCACTTTCTCCTTTCCTAATCCAGGCCAGGGCTTGAGCAGGGTTTGTCACTAGTTCCTCAGTCAGATCAGCCACATACACGGTTTTCTGTCAAGACAATGGATTTGTGAAGTCAAGACAAATGCTCTCTTTTCACAAAAAATAAAATAAAATAACAAATGTATCCCACTTACATTGGTGCCCTCACGGACTTCCAACGGCTTCCTCTTCCAGTTATCGACCAGCAAATCCGCTACCGTCTCATTATAGATCTCCATATAAGATACCCTGAGAAGGAACTCCTTCTTAGGATACTACAATGAAAAGAGAAACCATTCATTTAGATTAATTATATCAGTAAGGTTTGCACCGATAAAAGAAAACACCAAGATTAGAACACAATTTCTATAATATGAAACACTTTACCGTTTTGATCGTCTGGAAGACATCTTCCATGGCCAGGGGTATCACTCCTGGAGTACCGTCACTGCCCATCATCGTCCATGTCTTTCCGGAAGAAGTCTGCCCATATGCAAATATGGTTCCTAATGATAGTACAGTATAATATGCATAGAAAGATGTAAGCATTATACGATATATGCTTTTTGTAAGTGGGTTCTAGGTTGGGGCCAACATGGGGTTTAAACAACAAACAGTGTAGGGTTTTATGGGGCAGATCTCAATATGCCTTTCCCCCCACACATACCGTTGTATCCTTCAACAGCTGATGCGACCAGAGGCTTTGCTATGTCATGATAGAGCTGCGCTGTTGATTCGTTAGCCCCAAACACACGATCTGTTGAATATAACAGATAAGTTAGTCAGACAAAACTTGATTACATAACATAATAAAACTATGGCCATTCAATTAGCATAATTGACATTTGACTTTGGAACTCCTGCAAAACAGTTAAAAACAAAATACATATAGTACTGTGAAATACAAAAACATCAATAATAGCTCAGAATTATATAGCGCTTTTTTATGTACCCAAAGTTGCTTTACATAAAGAAAAGTGATGGAACCAACTTGAACAAGAAAATAAATTCAAGATAAGGGCTAGATCAAAAAGGATAAAGGTTAAGCAGGTTGGGGATACATTTGAGGTAGGAAAAACTATCCCAGGAGCGGGGGCGTATAATGGCAGAACTCATAGGCTGTGGGACTAGCAGTGCTAGTATCCCATTTATTCCACACTGTAATGGTTTCAAAAATGTCATGTATACAACCTACTAGGGATTAAGAGAAATCATGATGCTAGATTTAGATATACAAGCAAAGTGATCACACAGAAGATTGCTAGCGGCATGGCTGCTGGTGCACAACCAGCAATTTAATTGGGGAGAATAAAGGCGTTTGTACAAATGCATGAACAAATAAAATACTATAATAAAATCAAGGCAAGCTGACTTTGAACTCTACTTTGGAATTCCTACCAAAAAGCACAGGCTTTTGGTTCATGAAGTAACAAACTAAGTTGTGGTAGCAGGGTCAGGGAGCCTGAGGGAGGAATGCTGGAAAACAGGCACTTTGGGGGAGGATCAAATGCTTTAAAGGTCTGGATAGGTTTACATTTCAGAACTCTGACATTCAAGACCAACTCAGACTGACTAAAAACATTATGGTTGGTAACATGCAGCTGAGCATATCATCTTCTACCTTGACTCTTATTTGACAATGCAGTAAATGCAAGGTATAGGCTAGTTAATTAAAACATACCAAAATTAAAGCACTTGGTCGCATTCCCATCATCAACGCAGTGCTGCACGGATTTCTCGTCAGTCTTCCAATACAGCACCGGCTTGGTGCCTTCTTTAGCCGTTGCCTCTTCCCTGATGAAACATAGCAGAAACGACATTTCAGAATGCACCAAAATATCAGACATTTGGAAATTGCAATCTAACTTACAACGCATCTTGACAGATTGTGAGCCTGTAGCATTTGAAAAAAGTGACACATTTTTTAATTTGAATAACTCATCTTGTGTGGGTGGGGCCAGTCTGGCACAAAATATTAATGATAGGGTCCAGACAAATACACATACATTTGGATTTGGAGATCCTTGTCTGACATGTTTGGCAATCACTGACTGTACTAATAAGCCACTACTAGTGGACAAAATACAACCGAAAAGCCAACCACCCCTAGCCGCAAGCAACTCAGGACAGTCTATCTGGCTGGCATTTAGACAGCATTCAGAATTGCTTGCGGCTGCACCCACATTTTCTTCCCATCACTTATCCACCTGGCTAAGGACTTTTTTCAGTGATCCCATTGGTACATGACCAATGGGATTTTGGGGTTTGACTGACTTTGCCTGCGATTTCATTGTGTGACTGTATCCTGTAGGCCTACCAATTACATTTCCCCCAATACAGTATTTCAATCAATGAATCCCATGTCCCATGACTAATGCATGTTATTCCAAACGGTAACAAGACAACTCACACAAAATTCACTTAATGCGAGTTGTCTCGAGACAACTCACACAAAAGCTCAGGACAACTCAGACAGGGTGAATACGTTTTTAAATTGCACTTAAAACAGCTATGGTTGGGGGGGACTTTCTAATGTAACGTGGAATATTATTCCAGGTTCATATTTGAGGTTAACAGTTATTGCATTTTGTCAAACTGGGGGTCCTGGAAAATTACAGGTTGAGAATCACTGCTAAAGCTAGCCGCAATTTGCAACTCTAGATTTTTTAATAATATGTTGAATCTAGAGTTGCAATACCCTCCATTGGCTTCCTACTCATCCAATTTACATTTGCGATCTGATGGTATTAAACAACGTTAAGCTCACCAACATTTCAGCTCTAGGCTAAGCTTGAATTATTCTCTTTCAAACTGCAAAGCGTTTGTTTCATAAAAATCCACCGTAGACATGTTATGAGCTACTTTCTGTCAAGAAAGTCTCTTCAGGTCATATTATTCTCAAGTGCTGGAGTTTGGAATCACTCGTTTTTATTGACGTGTCGCGCTGCTGCCTCCTGCATTATGTGCACATGTGAAACAGGTGGTACACAGGGCCGTTCAGTGACTTACGACAAGTGCTTCCAAACTCCAGCACTTAGAAATAATATCACCTGCAGAGACTTTCTTGACAGAAAGTAGCTCATAACATGTCTACGGTGGATTTTTATGAAACAAACGCTTTGCAGATTGAAAGAGAATAATTCAAGCTTAGCCTAGAGCTGAAATGTTGGTGAGTTTAACGTTGTTTAATACCATCAGATCGCAAATGTAAATTGGATGAGTAGGAAGTCAATGGAGGGTATTGCAACTCTAGATTCAACATATTAAAACATCTAGAGTTGCAAATTGCGGCTATGCTAAAGCTAATCTCTTCATTCTCTTACGGGGGACCCTGTCGTATCTTTTATAATGGGAGTCCTCAGGGATAATTAGAGTCAATTTGGGGGTCCTTGACATGAAGAGTTTGGAAACCACTACTAGTCTAGGACTCTTAGCCCTGGAACATCGTGAAGTTTTTTGATTGATTGAATACTTTATTGGCAGAAATGAAATTAGTACAGCATACAGTCAGACACGAATGAAATCAGTACAGGGTACATTCAAACACAACAGCCAAAGGGAACACCGAAAAAAGTCCTTGCGGTCTTGTTTCCATTCAGGTCCTGGGTATTCAGTTCATAATCTACGTACGAGCGTCATGTTGTGAACTAGCTCTGGTCCATAGCTCTACTGCTTCTGTGATCACAGAATCAATAGAGCTAATAGATACGTCTACGAGAGTGCTAAATTAGCGCTACAATAGAGCTATGGGCCAGAGCTAGTTGTGAACCATGGCTAGCACTCTTGAATAAAGGCGAATGATAGAATGCTAGCCGCTAGTTAACTCGACCAATTCAAGTTAAAATAGTCACTTTTGGCACAGTTTAAGTTTGTTCATGTGAAATTAAAAAGGTGTAGTTTAATAGTTCCCGTATATACACGCTGAAAGCAGCGGCTAGCACTGGCAATACTTTTAAGAGGTAAAGTAATGTGTTAAACAACATGGCCTCGTCGTTGCTTCCCCGTTAGTGTACCGTTAATGTTGGTTAAAACATAAACATACCGTGCAATGAGTGGACGGACACGGATGCAGACTTTAACTGCCGATTCCTCCGCCATCATCAAATAATAAACGGACGGAGGCGACTACGGAGAAATGTTTGTTAGATGACCAAACTCTCGACGCCGCCGCCTGCTACTGCTAAACTACCGCAAACAAAAACAAACTGAAGGCTTGGGCTTGTCTGTTTTAAATCATGCGCTGTGTGCTCTGATTGGCTGCTGATTCAACAGTGTTGCCAAACTTGAGAGAGAGAAATAAGCAACCATGGTGTATGAAAACCAAACCAAAAGAGGAATGTGGTAAAAATGTGAAATATGTGTGACAAATTTGACAATATAATTGATTGATTTTTTTTGAAATGTTCACAGTATGCTGTGTAGAATTTGTCTATACTTTGCCCTGTGTAAACCCCGGGCGGACATTTTGATGTTGAGATTCATCATATCGGGTCCCCAGCATTTATGGCAACACTGACGTAGCAAGGACCAAGGAGGGTTCAGTGCGCCACCTTCTGTTTCTAGCTTATGGTTTTTCACTATTGTTAACACGTGTTTTTCACAACCTAACAGCATTCTCAAAACTGTACACACAAAACTGAAAACTGCATACACAAAATGCAAAGCTGACATGATTACTCTTTGCCATCAAATCTCTTAACTGTTCCCAAAATGGAACTTGTGTTTTCATTTGGTACACAC
This sequence comes from Benthosema glaciale, assembly GCA_900323375.1. Taxonomy (NCBI): domain Eukaryota; kingdom Metazoa; phylum Chordata; class Actinopteri; order Myctophiformes; family Myctophidae; genus Benthosema; species Benthosema glaciale. Next base: position 13,080 of record OOFJ01103866.1, read on the forward strand.
AGCTATATTGTCAAATGACACACACATACCATTCATTGAGTACACACAACCAAGCATTTGCTTAAATAACTTTTCATAGTCAAACATGAAACAGTAAACAAATATGCAGCCACAATTTTTTTTGTTTTTATTTATTTATTACTGTAAACCAGCCTGCTCAAACTCCCCCTGGAGCAGTGTGACCCGGCTCTGTGGGTTCCGTTCATATACCGTCCATCTCCAAGCTGGAAAGAACTCCTCAATAGGATTCCGGAAAGTATAATAAGTTGGAAGTATTAGAACAGAAACATGCTCTAATGATGCCAGCAACTGTGAAGCAGCTGAGATTGGGTTGGACCCTCTAGCCAGCCTCGCTCATGGTCAAACCATGATTGAGCACATGGTCAACCACAGTTGCTCGAATCTCATTAGATATGACCGTTCTCCTTCTTCTTTCTCCTCTTCCTCTCCCTCCTCCTCCTCTTCCTCCTTGTCCTCCTCCTCCTCTCTGTCCACCTAGTCCTCTACCTCTACCTTCTCTTCGTCCTCTCACTCTTGCCCCTCTCCTTCTCTGGTTGTAGATCTCTTCAAGGTTCTCCATTGCTCACCAAACAAAACAGAAGCTCTCAAGTCCCTTTCATGCAGCAGTCCAGATTGCAAATTGCTCACCTGACCTGAATGTGTAGAGATTTGTGTGTTGTAGGTTTTGTAGCTTTGAGATTTTATGTGAGAAGTGTGTGCAACAACTGAACGTTGTGTGTAGTGTTTGGACAACAAGGTGATGTAAAGAAGGAAAGTCGGAGACTAATGCAGATAAGTTATTGATTTTTGTGTGTTCACAATAGTGGAAAAACTGTAACAAACATTCTACAGGTTGTTGGCTGGCAGTCTTGCTGGAACTGAAGAGAGGAGAGCAAAGATTATGAATGTATGAAGATTGGCCAACTTCATTGGCGCCCAATGGTACACAAATCCTACTGGTCTAAAGGCATGGTTTTCTCCTCTCAGAGAAAACCGTCCGTCAAATTGCAGATGGACAGAAAGACTGAGGGACTGTTCCTGACTCAAATCTCGCGAGAGTTTGTTGCTGGGATAAAGAAAGGTCGATAACAAAGTGGATTTCTCCTGATTAGTCTCGCTAAAAGAAGCCATTTTGGTATGAATATCATTGTGTGCCTTGTGATGATTGGTTCCAGTATTTAGTTCAGTGTCCATGGAGTTAAGGAATGAATCATAAGCTGTGTTCACGTTCATTCTCCCATTGGAAATAGACCCCAACATTCTTCCGGTCTCCTAATATTCACGCAGATATGGGAAGTAAACAAAGTTGGCCTCTCTTGCTATTGGCATCTTGGAAGAGAGCCCTGGGGGAGCTGTGGAGAAGAAGCCTTTCAAACTTCCCTCCAGAAGGCTGGGACCAATCAAACCCTCCAGATACCTGCTGGGACCAATCAGATCCCTCCAGATACCTGCAAAATCAGCCAGTCACTCATTCAATCAGACGACCAGGAAGGGCGAGATCCATTAGCGACCAATCGTCATATGTCGTCATGATTTTCATCATATTTTTGTTAAGCTATCCACAAACAATAGTCACACCAGCTACACCAGGTCTTTGTGTAAACCATAAAAAGCGACAATTTCGACCCCATTGCATTTCAGAAAGTCCACATGGACACCTATAAGCATCTCACGCACGCACGCACACTAGTGTCAGAGTGATACTGCCATGATGACTCTCCACTCCAGGTAGACCCGACACCTAACACCTGGCTGTTATCATGACACTGCGTGCGTGCGTGCGTGCGTGCGTGCACGTGTGTGTGTGTGTGTGTGTGTGTGTGTGTGTGTGTGTTGCCATGACACTGTTTGCGGGGGGAGGGGGGGGAAAGAAGGGGTTGATGGGAGACTGGACAGGTTAGGTTAAACAGAAGGACAGACAGACATGCAGAGCTGTGTTCAGACATCTCTCTCTCTCTCAATCCTTATGCAAGTCTGGAGTGCTTCAGCTAACCCTCCCATCCCACCCACCGGGACAAGGAGAAGAAGCCAGAAATGACCTGTGGGAAATGAAGGATTTGCGTTGAAGATTTAGATTTGCACACGTGTGTGTATGTGTTTGTGTGCGTGCGTGCCTGCGTGCGTGTATGTATGTGTGCGTGTGTGTGTGTG
>OOFJ01103868.1:0-12039 GCA_900323375.1 Benthosema glaciale
TTTTACGTTTCTACAATAAGGTTTTGTTACTTATTGCGTTATGTCTGTTTTGTTATGTTAATATGGTTTTCAAGTTAAAATTTTGGTTTAAACTTGCAGTGAGAGTTGTTAATGTAGTATAACTGTAGCAATGTCAAGATAATGTCAAGTCTATTACGTTAGATTTATAGATGGAGTACTATATTTAGTTTGAAGCATTCCTTAACACTGATGGGAAAAATGTGTGCGTGGGCTGAGTTGGCATGGATGTTAGCTGTTGGATTTCAAAGAAAATGAAACTGAGCTGGTTGCTTCATTGTCAGTTTCGATTCTTAAGTGAAAGTTAGAGGTGGGATAATTATTATAACACACAAACTTTATTTATTGTATCACATACATTACAACATCCAGTGCCTCATGGCATACACATTTTCAACGTTGTGGTCCCAGTTGGAATTAAATCCCCAATCATGATGTTGTGAGACATTGACCTTCACATTCAAATGGAAAACCCAGTTACAAACCATGCTTTACCCCACAGGTCTACAAGTCAAGCCTTTGGCTGGCCACAAATCATCACTTTAGAAAAATGGGAAAGCCACTCTCCCGTTCCTCTTTGATGCGCCGGGCAAGGGAGGTGCAGCTTTTATTACTGGGGCCTGACAACAGGTTCTGAGTGGGGATGAAAAAGTTGGGGAGGTCGCCTTTTTGCAGATAGCCTTCAAAATCCTCCAGCAGCATTAGGAAGCAGTGGCTCAGACGAGAGGCTTCCCAGTCGCTGTCCTTACTTCTTGTGCAGCAGGCATGGAAGAAGGTGGTCTTGGCGTGGTAGGAGCAGAACTTAGCAAATGAGGAATCATCCTCCTTCAGCAGCCCCAGCAGGTGTTTCAGAAGCTTCAAACACCCCTTCCTGAAACAGGAAAGTACAGTTCAGTTCAGCTTTATTTTTGGAGTGTTAGACATATAGTAGGCCTACATACATACAGTCATAGTTTTTTTTCTTGTTTTGAATGTCTGTTTCTTGTCCAAGTGTCTGAAAAAGGGCTAGGGAGAAGCTTTAGTTTAGTTTAGTTTATTTGATCATCTTTCAATTTCAAATACAATTTTTTTACAAAATGATTGAGCCAAGATGCATCCCAAGGTATATTTATTGTGAGATTATTATTATATAATATAAAAAAATGTGATTTTCTTTTTACTCTAGTTTTGATTTGGTTTATGTTTTACCGAGTTTTAATTCATCCACAAACTCATTCCACAGAGTGGCTCCGTAAGAGGAGATGCTCCTCATTTTCAAGTTTGTACGCATCACAGGTTTTTTGAAGTTCAGTGGTCCTCTAAGATTGTATCCTCCCTCCTTATCCAGAAAGTTGCTTCGTACATTTACCGGTAATTATTGGTTTAAACATAATTTGCAGAATTTTAAAGAGTGTGTGTGTGTGTGTGTGTGTGTGTGTGTGTGTGCGTGTGTGCGTGTGTGCGTGCGTGCGTGCGTGGTATCCTACCGTATCCTGCATTGTTTATTACTCTTAGTGCTCTTTTTGTTGTATAATCAGTGAATTTATAGTAGATTTGTGGGTACCCCATACCTCAGAGCAGTAGTTTAGGTATGGTAGGATCATTGTGCAATACAGTGTGTAATGAGTTGGGGTTGAGTAGATGTTGTACCTTATTTATAACAGAGATGCTCTTTGCCATCTTGTTCCTCGCATATTTTATATGGTGTTTCCAGCATAGTCTAGAATCACTCCCAAGAAGTAATTTGATTGTTCTATTCAAACACTCTTTACAACTTCTATTTTTTTAGGTGTTTTATTTTTCAAGTAGCCTATGATACAAATGAAGGAAGGCCCTCTATCCCACTTATGATTAAATAGTGCCTTGAAATAGTGTGTGTTCATTTAATTCTGAGAGTTCCTAAACAAAATCTTACCTGCAGCAGCGTATTTTGTAATCTTCACAACATGTCTTTTCAGACCCATGATTTTTGACAATTTCCTTTTCCACATGCGAAAAGGAGATCCGCCAAACATCTGTGTCATTAATGGAAAAAGAAGAGTATTTTAGGCTTATACAGTACGCCTTTAGGCTATTAATATATGTATACATTCCGGTACAGTTTACCATACCTAACTGTGATTCTGTGTGCAGATGCAGACTTCTAAAAAAAAAACTTCTTAACTAATTTATTAAGCCTAACCCGGTGCAGATATTAGTTCAAACAACTTAAACTGTAAGAAAGATTTCCCAGTAAACACAAATTGTATAGAGCACATAATCACAGACATGCCTTCTGAGGGAGTAGCCTTAGCAGCGTAGGCCTACCTTTAGCAAGTACCCCATCACGTTCAGCCATACGCTTGCCTTCATGCTTTGGGACGAGGTAGTACGGCTTTCGCTTGAGGTCTTGCTTCACTTTCTTCCCGAGCCAGTCGTCGATTAGAAACCCATCCTTGGTGAATGCTGGCCAGCTTGTTCGCACTTCAATCCCAAGGACAACATCTAAGGAAATGGGGACCGGTCCGACTCCTTTTATTGTTAAAGTTACTGCTGGGCATCCCATCTTTTTCCTGTCAATCTCCACATCTGCACAAAAGAGAGACATAATGGTTAAGATGCTTGCCTCTTGCCTCAATGTAAGCTGTTGGTTGAGGATGCAGCATCACTTACAGACAGTACTACATTACATTACTCTCCTAAAGAGTGGACTGAACAAACAACCGTTTATCGTGCTTTTTCCATGATTTGATTATTTTGGTGTTAAAAAACACAGAATACCGACACATCTTAAACATTTGTTTAAGATGTGTCGGTATTCTGTTGTTACATTCTCCCCCGCTCAAAAATGTCCATCAACCTCAGCATGGCACTTCATCAACTGTGATAGTGCAGTAACTGAGTGGGAAACAGTAAAACACTGCCTTTACTGTAAATGTTTTAAGGTGTTTGAATATTTGTAAATGTATTTGATAGTTACTCACCATTCATCATCTTCACACATGTCTTCACTTCTTCCCTGAACTCCTTGAGCATTTCATAGGCAGATAAGGTGTTGTCTTCTAGCATGAAGTCTTTCAGGGAGCTCTCTCCGCGTTTTAATGCCACACTATAAAACGCCCCATCATCTCCAAAAGGTTGGAGGTCCACTCGGTAAATGGGAATGGTCATCATCACATCAAACTCATCCGGATTGGAGATCTAGACACACATTAAAATCACTACATTCATCAATGTGGAATCCAAAGTCCAAAGTATACTTCACAGTACATCCTACTAACATGATACAGTGCCTAATATGAGTGGCCCCACAAGCCATTAAGCAATGCAGAGAATGGAACCTCAAACTCTGGTGTTGTACATGCCCGGTGACTTACAGATATAGCAGCAATTAAGCATAATACATTTCATGTTTACCCCCCCCGTGACTCACCTTCAAGTTCTCGTAGTAGCTTCCAGTGCGCAGGTCATTTATGTCTTTGAAAACCTGTGTGTTCTTTTTCAGATGATCCATTATGTTCTTTATGATGCCATTGATGCTGCTTGCTGCCTCTGCCCTCTGCCCCTTTTTGATCTTCAGTTTTTCCAGGGTCTTCCGGAGGACTTCATCAACAGATTTCTCTTTAGAATCCTGTCTGAGAGTCCTGGGTGGCTTTTGCTCCTTGCAATTGGGTATTTCCTTTGGTGATGTTTGGCGCTTGCCAGCAGCACATGTTGCTGTCTTTGGTTTAGCACAAGCCTCTACTGGGACTGTTTCTGGTAGAGTACACATCACACACGTACACATCTCCCTTTTGGCACTCCCTGCTGGCTTCTCCTTATGAGTGTGTTTCTGCGCCCTCTGTTTTTCCCCCAGGACTTGGCTCTTCTTTTCCTCCATGTCGCCTTTCCCTGAAGATCTTCTGGATACTTGTTTAGTCTCCACGGGCTTACACGCATCCAGGCTTCTGGCCGTGTTCGCTCTCCCTCTTCCAGTCATGATTTTGTAAAGAGAGAAATGATTCATCAGTGATTCAGAGAAGGGGGTGGTGAGAGAAATTCTTTTTCACTTGCGCGCCAAAAGTCAATTTCCTTGTTCAGCTCTGGAGTTCCCCTTTATGACTTTATGACACAATTTGAGTAGCCTAATGTTCAACAATGGATTAAGAGTTCACCTTACGCTACTATGTCATAGACATTAATCTCTTTAATATCTAAGATCTTAAAATAATTTTAATTAAAACGTTTATTTGACAGTTTGACAAAATTAGTTAAAACTTTACTTAAAGTTCTGGTCTATAATGCACCAATCAATCAAATGTATTATAATGCACTTATAAGGAATTACCTATACACTTGTTAAACACTTATAACAACGTATTATAAGTACTGGTCAAAATGCATTAATCTCAGTGGAACAGGACATTATAAGTACTTACTTAGTTAAAAAGTGACATTCTTATGATAAACATCATACATAATCATAAACATTTAGAAACTAGTGTTATGCATTACAAATGTGATTGTAAAACATTATAGATCTGACCTTTTTAACTAAATTGTTACCTGGTAGTTATAATGTGCTGTTCCAATGAGTATGCATTATCACCAGCACAAAATTAAATTATTTTTTACAAGTTATAATACTTAATAAACCTTATTATAGGTTATGCATTATTATAAACATATCAAGTGTTACAATACCTTACATTTCCATTTATTGCATATATTTGCATATATTTGCATTATATTTGCATTATTTGATGATAAGCAACATCAACAGCCCAAGTCTCAAATGAACAGCTACACCAATTGTTGACACAATAGTATACATGCCTTGGTGTACAGTTTTACATAATTCACCAATTCACTCTGTACAGTCTGTAGCCTACTAACAGAGACAGCTTTGGTACTAGTACTAATCAATCTCTAGACATCTTGTATTGTATTTGTGTATAACATGGCTTGGGTCCACCGGCACAGGGGGAGACAGAGGTCAAATCTGCCAGTATTAAAGTTGTTTCTGAGTGGGCAATCTGGAAACTGTTGCTGCTATGTGTGTGTGGAACAGCACCACCTGCTGTAGGTTATATGTTAAGCAGGCAGCACCAGTTCAAATGGTGTCTCAGTCTCAATATAATATATTATTTATTTATAATATTACTATGCATAAAATAAATATAAAGTCCATAAACCTGGGCTCTACACATCTATTCAGTTGTGCATTAATACTGTTTAAAACTTGTTTTCAAACCAGTCATACATGGCATTGGCAACAATTTTGTGTGTGAAAGTTTATAAAATGGAGCTCAACTGAGGGCTCAAGTGTTGAGTAGGAGATATTGAGATTGAGAAAGAGTATGTATTGAAATAGAGTAGTATAAGACATAAGTTTGCTAGGTAGGACCGTAGGTAGCCTAAAGGTAACTAAAGATAGAGTTAGAGATAGTCAGAGATGGATAGTCTCTAGAGAAATAGATAGCTATAGTCGGCATAGATAGTTTATATTTTAGGTATGGATCCCAGTCAAATTAAAGGGTTTTCTGGTCCACGTGTACAGTTCTGGCAGAAGTACCCCCTAAAAAGAAGAGCCACCTCATAAAGTTATAGGTAAGTAATTGTATACAATACATTATCAACTCCAGCTTTATCCCATATGTTCTCTTCAACTCATGAGCTTCATCCTCTGTCCCAGATGGAGAGTTGTGTGGTATTTATGTAGGAGGCAGCTGAATCAACACTGGGCGGTCAAAACAGCAAAGAAGATCTTCCAGGAGTTCAACAGCAGTGAACTTGGTGCCTACTGCGGTGTTGAAAAACCCACTATTCACTCGCTATTACTGGCCTGGGATGCAAGCCGACATCCGAGAATGGGTAGAGAACTTTTTTGAACTCTGCAAGAAACTGGCGATAGAAAGGAACTATTGTGCCCAATATCGATATCACGCCCAGACAAATGGGCTTGTCGAAAACATGAATGGCACCATCCAAAGGCAAGTTAGATTTGGTTAAAATATGCAGCTAAAATAATAACAATAATAATAATTAAAAAAATGCAGCTATATCAATCCACAGATTTGAATTGGCGATGTAAAATGTCCTATACTGTACATGACATTTTCAGGTCTCTCAACCAGCTGACTGCCGAGAACCCTCTCCAATGGGACAATAAAATCAAGGCGTGCATTTTGGCCTGAGGACCAAAAAAAGAACCGACCACCCAATTCAGGCCATCCAACACATGAGGTTAATGACTCTAATTCTTACAGGTGGTTAGAGGTGGTGGACATTTTCCTAAATTAATATATGATATTGAACACTTTCTGTACTTGTAGATAACACCTGAGAAGGTGAAGGGTTTTGCTGAGAAGGGGGTGGTGAGTGAAGCAGCAGGGGAGGTATACAAAAAGGTCATCCACAACATGCAAAAGTCCCAGGATAAGATCCGTAAGAGGCATGCAGGTGTGGGTCACGGTGACCTTGGGGATTCTGTCAGAAACATCCATCAGGAACAGAGCAAGGGAGGGAAGATGGAGAGTGACATGCTGGGTCCTATGCAAATACAGTCAATCGAAATAATCAAGCGTTATCCTGGTCCACAAACTGCGCACCAGAGTTGCCCATTTTGACCAGATTCTAACCAAGTTGCCACCTTTCATGGTTCATGGTATCATTTGGAACACTGTTGGTTTTTCTTTTGCAATCTATTTATTTAGCAATTTACCCTTGTCAACTGGTGTTCATGCCTTTTAGTTTCTATAGTGTATGTCTGGAGGTTGGGATTCAATCCAGGGCTGAGTCATCATGCCAAAGACTATAAAAATGTTACCCCCAGTCAAACTCCCCCTGCTCACTCCTCATGCTTTGAAGGAATAATGAGCTCAGTTCTGAGCTCTCCCCAGGTTAGCAGAGGGAGAGTAGCGCCCCAGGATTACAGCTGGCTTACAATGTAATTAAATAAAGAAATGGTACCCCAGTGCCTGCCTAGGTGTTTGTTCCCACGGCTACTCAGCCACTCTGGATATAATTGTCTAAATGACAATGTAGTTATGGTGCTAGGACAATCTGCACAATCTACCCAAATTTGCAATAATCAGTTATGTGCATTATGCTTCCATGCACTTGTCCCATTCACAACCTATATCACTTGGTGCACTTTATCGTAGTCGCACTTTATATTTAAAAGGTGTTTGTATCTTGTGATTGTATACGTACTGTATGTTTGTCTGTTGTTGTATGTTTTACTGTATTGTCTTTTAGAGCTTTTATCTGCTGTAAAATGTATTGCCCAGCTTGGGATAAATAAACTTGACCTTGACCTGTGTGGCACTCAGGTTTCTTTCATGATTGTTGTGGAGCCTGCTGTCTGCAAGAGAACAATGTTTGACGACTGTCTCCTTGTACTGTACACGTTCATGTTTGTTGAATAGCTGTGCTATTTAGCCTAGCTCTTGAGAATGCAACAACTTTTAATAAACAACACTTTCAGAGCCAATTTGTCCTCCTTGTATTTCCTATTTCCTTGTGGATATTTCTTATTTAATCTAACATCAATTTATGGAGATGTTATGGACCTATCTAACAGAAAATAGCTCAACTGAAGAGTTGTGTAAAGTCCAGGTTTATGGACTTGATATTTATTTGATGTATACAGTATATTATATTACTATAAATAATATATTGAGTTGAGACAACATTTGAACTGGTGCTGCCTGCTTAACCTACAGCAGGTGGTGCTGTTCTACAGTTATGTAAACCTAGAGTCAGACCTACTGTATGAGTCAGACACACAGATCAAATTCCTACAACAGCATCTCATAGCCTCTATACTCATAGCCTAATTTGGCATTCACATGGTTTTCAGAAGAAAAGGCATTAAACACAAACCCATTCCAAGATGAGAAGTTTATTGGTCTGCAAAGTAGCCATTTTTACAAAAGCACGAGGAGGAAAACAATTAGTAGCGATAAAACAATTGTAGAATGGACTGGCTTCATTTAATTTAGGAAAACAATTGGTAGCGATAAAACAATTTAAACATCAGATTGGTGCACAGTCAATGAGACTAAAACAATGTCAGAGTAACAGAACTGGGGCCCTTAAGCTTGTGGACAAACTACATCTGATGATCTGTGGAGATTCACTACACTTACAAACAAACTCTGGATTTAAAAATAAGAAATACAATTAAGCTATTTTCAGTATTTTGTGAAGGGAGGGAAATTACACCAACCCTATTCTCAGTGTCCTATACTTAATCAGAAACACTTTTAAAGGACTTTTACCGAAGTCACAACCGTGGGCTCGTACAAAAGTCAATTCATATACTGATCAAAATCATCAAGTCAATTTGGCAAGTGAAATGTTGGCCAAAATAAAGGAGGCACTGTCTTTTAAGAGAGGCTATTATAGAGCTGGTATACTGGTCTTTGTTACTTTTAAGGGCTGGGCATTGTAAAACATAATGAAAGCATCTCATTATGTAAATATTTGATGGGTTTCAAATTCCAATTGATTTGCACATGCCACCTGTTTTACTGAAGAAAACAGATAGCAGAACCAACTTCCTAAAAAAAGATTTGATTATGTTTTTTACAATAGTACCAATACGATTCCAAAATGTGCAATACCCAGACCTATACTATTTAAATGAGTATATAAATGATACAACACATTACACATTCCAAAGCGGTCAGCTACATCTACACAGAGGACACTTAATAGTTTTCTTTACAAAGACATCATGGTGTACCCGCAATAACAGTGCGAGTAAGCACTTTTAATAGTATTAATTAATAATGACATTATTATTTATTGTAGCTGTCCACTGGTTTAAGTTTTGTGCATCCTAATGTCAGTGCAGCAATATTCAAATAATTTGCAGCAATATTCAAATAATTTGCAGAGGTTAATTAGAAAAATGTGGTACCGTAAGTATACTGCTAATCTGTAAATACATTTGTACACACTGTATAGGAAAATAAAACCTAACCACAAAGAAACATTGCTGTTAAAATATGGGAAAAGCACATGCTTGACTGAATCAAAAATGTTCATTTGATTTTACAAAATGTCCAGGTGGTAGCTTAGTTTCACACATGCATGATAACAAAATGCTTTTTAAAATTGTGTTACACCCCACCCACCCCATGTAAAATAAATGTTTAGAAATATGTACATCCAAGTATGAAAGCAAGGTTAACAAATTTGACCTAGGCTTTCTCTCTGGACCAGTCTTTCCTCACTAGTCGGTTGGAAGCCCAGTGGGTTGTCATGTAATGTTCGAGGTCCTGAGCTAAGAACAACATAATGTTCAATATCCCAAAAACTATTTAGAATACTGTTCCAGCCCAGACCCTATAGAATTTAAATTCACCAGTGCAAAAGATGTTTCCAACACAACAGGTAAAGAAAGAAGTGTATCCAAATTAACAGATAATGAAGAGAAGTAAATTTCACCACCCATGTCGTTTGAATATCAACTTATAATTGAGATAACATTCAGTTTTTCAGTTCCATTATAAATGGATGTAGAAAGGTTTAAATAAGAGAACAATAAAGATTTCTGGGGAAAATACATCCACCCATTAGAATATTAGAATATCTGCGTGGAAATGGGATCATGGGGAGATCAGGGGCGGTTTTTACATAATCTAAAAGATAATTACATCTGAAGAGGTTTTCCATTCAGGCTTACTAAGACAGTAAGTAAGACACAGTCATCTTTACTTTCCATTGGAGTCCTACATAATTTTCCTAATATAATTCTTCACCATCACTGCAGATGTTTTTTCCTCAATTTGTGACGCAAAACAGTAAAAAGCTCTTGACATGCACCAAATATCGCAGATCTCCATTCTCCATTTTGAGCCTTTTAGGAAGTTGTCATGTGTAATCTCCCTCCCCCATTCTTCCTAACAACAGCAAGAGCAAGACCATATGGTTTGACCTATTAATCACTGTCAGACAGCATTTAAATGTTTCACAAACGGAAACCAAAACATGATTCTTCATGACATGTGACACAGAAATTGTATAATTGTCAATGCAATTTCCATTGATGCATGGGGGGAATTGAGTATAGGTTTTCAAGTGCAGGCCAAAAGGAAAGTATAAAATGATAAGAGACAATGTAGTTTCAATTCTAATTAAATTCATAAGATGATTGCGCCAGTTAAGTTTGTTTAGCCACTTTAAACCTGGGGTCTCTATTTTGACCATGTCATTATTGTAAAAAAAGAAGTAAAAGCATTAAAAAAGAAAAAAATATATAGACACATTTTTAACTTGTATTTGGGGATCCTAGAAATGTTTGGGAACCCCTGCCATAGTACAGTAGTTACTGTACATCATGGCAACAAACTCAAGTATGTTGTTAAACTGTCCAATGGCGAGAACAGCACAAGAGAGAGCAGCCACATTACTGTTGCAGATTGCATTGGTCCACAACTCGACTTCATTGTTTCCGTTTGTGTTCAAACTTTCAGCAAACGAGTGCCAGTCATGGAAAAAGGAGCACTCTTTAGTTTAGAAAGACCCTGTCTAACCAGCCAAGAAAAAACAGTCAAGATCACTATATTGATATGTCAACAGTAACAATTATACATGTCCATGACAAAAAAATCGTTTTTCCTTCTCTGAATATTGTAGTCCTGTTAGCACCGGTAACAGTATGATAAAAAAACAAGGTTCTCTGTACTATTGTGCTCAGATATCAAAGGCAGACTTCGTTAACATGAGTTAACTTGTCAGCACCGAGGAGCTTACAGAGTCAAGTTCACAGGCAAAGCACCTGCAAAGCCCATGACTCTGGAACGGAAATGGCTTAATCCAAATGTGCAGCAGCAGCTACCAACCTTCACCAGCACATTATGATCAGTACTGACTGAGGCAATACTGGTGTAACTAACACTGAAGATAAGCACGCTTAAACATGCACCATACCATTTGCTTCCTTTAAAAAAAAAAACAATTACAATTCTTGATGCTTCAGAAATTCAATCCAACTGTTGTGAAAGTAATCATAACAACATTGGCTCTATCTTCTATATAGTTTCAACCCAAATGTTTGCCTCTTCATTTGCAGTGACTGGGAATGGCCAGTGGGCATCCATAAGCAAGCCTGCCCCGAACACAACGGAGGTCTTTCATGGCTCACAATAGCCCTCCTCCTGCTTCATCGCTTTGTTCAGTGAGCCCAGCTTCTGGGGTTCCAGCGTGAGATTTTTAAGTGGGCAGAAGACACGAGACAGTGTCTGATGTTGGCATGAGACTGACCTTTAGAGGTGGCAGTTTTGCTAAGTCATGTTCTGTTCTGGTTATTCACTGCTACTCGTTCATTCAAATCAGACTTTTATACTCACAAGTAAAATTAACACTTGTCTGATTTAACTTGTTTGTCTTTTTTTTTTTTACTTGAGCTTATAAGACACTCACTGGTGCTGTGTATCAATAAACTCAATAGAAAACCTGCCAAATGTTTCGATAGATCACCATAACAATTTGTGTACTATACAGCTTAAGGAACCTTTCAATTGAGTTCAATGGGCAAAGTTTTGCACCACATTTTCACAATTTAAAAAAAATAGCAGACCTACAAGCTCGTACCGCGCCACTCGGTGGCGCGCTATGAGCTTGTAGATATGTAGATATGTAGATATTTTCAATAGCTAAAGCACAACATAATGCTTGAAACACCAAAAAGGTTTCCGTCTAGAAAGGGTTAAGGAACCTTTCAATTGAGTTCAATGGGCATTAGGCAGGCGGTGCCATGTTGAGAGGTTTTCACTATTACTTTCAATGGGGTGATGTCATGTTCTCTTTCTAGACACATTTTAACTAATTGCTACGTCATAAACATGATCATACGGTACACTGTACACATGAATAAGAGGACTGAGAATGGACTACAACAGAAATAGCTGTGCAACCAAATATTCAGACAGAATATATTTGTGCATCACTGAGTCTCCTAAATACATACCGTACTTGAAAACATCAATGTATATTCAAAGTACCGTCTGGGCCTCAACAGCTAGTACTGTTGTAAGAGCAACCTTTTCAAAACGTGTTTTTTTTTGTTAG
>OOFJ01103869.1:0-21003 GCA_900323375.1 Benthosema glaciale
TGTGTGTGTGGGTGTGTGTGTGTGTGTGTGTGTGTGTGTGTGTGTGTGTGTGTGTGTGTGTGTGTGTGTGTGTGTGTGTGTGTGTCATATAAGTCTGATTTGGGAAGTGCAGCGTTGAGAAAAAAATCTTGCCGTATAGCCTTAACAAACCCCCATCAAAAACAAAACTTTTGTCCTTTCACATAGTCCTACTGAAGATGGCTGCAGGCAAGGCACAAATTGGGAAACTGGCCCCGGACTTCACAGCCACAGCGGTGATGCCAGATGGACAGTTCAAGGACATCAAGCTGTCAGACTACAGAGGTAACGCAACATCACTGAACCGAGGAAATGCTTTGATCCTGCTTCTGAATCCATGCTTTGGGAGCCTCTTGTGGATTGGATTGAATAGGTCACATTTACACAACTAAGGATAACACATGGATTAAAGCGAAATAGAATCTCACAGCTGAAAATGTTTGTATTATCCTACAGTTATTTGTGAAACAGTGTGAAAGGAGCCCCCACACACACCAGTTCTGTTTCCTAAACAATTAACACAATATGTAACATTATGTTTTAGTTCATAATTGTTCCTGCTGTTCTACATACTGCCAAGTGCCAACCATGTGAAGAAACCACAGATTGATGCTTTAACCTTTTGCTTTCATATGAAATATCAGAGACCGTCAGGGTTTCATAAAAGATGCTTCTGATCATATTGCTAGTTTGACAACTTTAAATGCTCTAATCTTAAAATAATAACCAAAAATAGCTCATCTACATGTAGAGCTCCAAACCAGTCAAAGCCAGATAGTTTGACTATAGCTTATAGGGATATTTCGTGCTAATTTGTCTAAAAGCGCCAAATGTTGCACAGATGTAGCGCAGGGCATGTTCTAATGATTTAACTCCAAGCATTACTTTGCACAAAAAACACTGCTTGGGCTAAAAAAGGTGGCCATATGGATTTGGCCGCTGTGGCAACCCTGAAGGTCGCCGGCTCGATCGGCCCCCTAAATCACTAGAGCATGCCCTGGGCTACATCTGTGCAACATTTGGCGCTTTTAGACAAATTAGCGTTAAATCACCCTCTCCCTAAGCTCCTCCGCTACTAGTCAAACACACACAGACTACATTATGTTACTGGCCATAGGGTGCAAATTTCAAATTGTGCTACTGTTATCTACTACAAATACTATTAACATTTACAGCAGTGAAATGTCCCTTTAATAGTGTTTTCTTCCCTTATAGGGAAGTATGTTGTATTTTTCTTCTATCCTCTGGACTTCACCTTTGTGTGTCCAACTGAGATCATCGCTTTCAGTGACGCAGCGGAGGAGTTCAGCAAGATCGGATGTGAGGTCATCGGCGCCTCCGTTGACTCCCACTTCTCCCATTTCGCATGGTACGAATTGGTCACAGCGATAGCAAACACCCACTTTTCTAGTGTTTTACTGTACATGTTACCCATACAAACTCATGTTTCATTTCTGCGTGTCCATGTCCTTACAGGATCAACACACCTCGTAAGCAGGGCGGTCTGGGTGCAATGAAGATTCCGCTGGTGGCTGACACACGGCGCACCATCTCCACCGATTATGGAGTGCTGAAAGAGGACGAGGGTATCGCCTACAGGTGGGAATGACATTATCACATGGCCATCACTGAAGCTTAACTTATATTATTCCATTGCATGCAGCAAATAAATGGTTTTCAAGCTAAAATATTTTTCCCCTCCTCGAAAATCAGTTAATTGCAGATCGTATGACAGACCTTTATTGATTCTAAGGTCAATTCTGTTGTCGTGGCAACACTGCAGTAAGGATGAAACAAAAATACATACAGTTAAGGGTAGAAGAGAATAAGTAGAGAATAAATGGTAGGGTAACACTAATTAAAATAGGTAGCAAAATATAAAATACCACTTAACATCCAACCTGGACATCTGCGTCTGGTGCAGTGTGCATAATGAATTAATACGATCCAGCAGGTATAAATAGAGACAACAGTATTGTGTGAATGCAATCACCAATAAAAAACAGCATACAAGCAGACTTGAAGGCCTACAACAAAGACCTAGCTGTCTGCACTTGTATTCACCGGGTTAGCATAGGGTATCATTTGCAGAGTAAGTGACAAATGACACCTTCATGTTGACAAAGTATGAATTAGGCTTTTGATTCCCGCAGTCCCCTTCCCTAAACATTAGGAACAACAAAGTCGCTGAGCTGTCTAATCATTCCCTGTGTTTATTGTGTCAGCCTGGTTATGAAACAGAGGGCATGGCCTCAAATAATTCAATGCACCTCCTTAGGGCGGCCAGACAGCTCAACCAGTTATATCGACGGATCACCTCCATGTACTGGATTTATTTCAGACCTCAGGACTTGGGATGTGCATCATACCTTCTTATCTGCCCTCACTTTGTTTTCCCTCCAAAGTATATAAAATGTTACACTGAAAGTGTAAAGATTTACCCATAAGGACCTTGCTGTGTAGCTGGGTTTATTTATCCTCCCCATCACACCACCCACCAATGACCAATCTATATGGGAGAAAATGCGATTTGCCATTGTGTGCTATAATTTATGTATCCTATTCATTTAATAATATTTTGTGAATCTGTGCACTCTCATGTTTAAACAAGGAAAACAAAACATATATATTGTGATCCATGTGATTTCAGAGGGCTGTTCGTCATTGATGACAAGGGCATCTTGAGACAGATCACCATTAATGACCTTCCAGTGGGACGCTCTGTCGATGAGACCCTGCGTTTGGTCCAGGCCTTTCAGTTCACAGACAAGCATGGAGAAGGTATTGTGCTACTGCCATTAACTGATCTCTCCACACACACTGTGGCAATACTAAAAGAAAACATAATGTTTTCTGTGGCCTGAAGACAAGAATGTGTTTAAAGTGGACTCCCAAGCAAAGAAAATGAGACATTGTGTTTGTAATAATAGTAGTGCCAGCCTATTGTAAGCCACACCTCGCCTACGCTGCTCTGCAACTTGTTGCACCATCCACATGACCTCACCTCAGTGTGAGTCTGCTGGTAATTTCATTCTTGTACGGCTTATTTTCCTTCATACGGTGTCAAAGTGTCTCAGGCATGCTGCGCATGCTCACAGAGAGTTAACGCCATTGAGATGGGGCAAAGACCATACGTATATGCTTGCCCAGGTTCAAAGGCTGATGCACTTATCAGGGTTAAAATTCACGTTGCATGTTCTTTCTAATGATTAGAGGAGAGGAAATGTTTGGTGGTTTGGTTTTGAACTATGGCAAATCCCAAATTATACTGTAAATTCAAGTCTTGAAAGGGTATCATAACTTCAAATTTTGATATTCATGAAGGCACATGCTGTAATAGCTCCTGCGTATTTTTCTTTCTTTTTTTTGTTGCAAATCGCATGACCTTACAAGTACATGAATTCATTGTTTTACACCATTATAAAGGTGCTTCTGCCATTCATAAAATGTGTCCACGAAGATTAATTGAAAGTTTTAGAACATTTAAAAAATGTTCAGAAGGAGTAATTTCTTTTTTCTTTTCTTTTTTTAAGATTTGCTTTTGGCTTTTGTGCATTTATTGATAGTTACAGTGAAGACAGACAGGAAAGTGGGACAGAGAGAAGGGAGAGACATGCATCAAAGGTTGTCATGAACGGGACTCGAACACGCAACACGCTGTCAGGCCAGAGCCTATATGTGGCATGCACCCTAGAAGGAGTCCTCCAGACCAACGCATTGTGATTTGTGTAGGCCACTATACAGTACGAGTAACATCCTTACGGAACGGGCTGATTGCTTGACACTTGGAAATGCTGCTCGGAAGGAAAATAAATGACTATTAAGTAATTGCTAAGAAGATGATAGTTACAGCACTACTCTTGTGTTCAGTAATACACCTGCCAAGTGTGAAGTTGATCGCTGAATGTTTTCAACATTTGAGACAAACAGACAGACAGAGAGACAGCAATAATAATGAAATAACATAATATTTATTTATCTTTTCAGTTTGCCCAGCTGGCTGGAAACCAGGAAGTGATACCATCAAGCCTGATGTCAAGAAGAGCAAAGAATTCTTCTCCAAGCAGTAATAATGCCACGACCACAGTGTGCAGCCTACTGTAGCAGACTGTAGAGATTACAAATACAATATTGCACAATATTGAAGTCAGTCAATCAACCACTGTGCCTGAGGAAAAGGGGTAAAGGAGACAATTTCAAGCCAACACACCCCATCTGAGTTTATGAGTTTATAGTGGGTATTTTTGTTTTTAAGAAACTGCGTTAAATGTATAATTGTGTTTACACTATCATTTGTGTTTGTATAGTGTACGAAATATAGATCTTACTTCATTCCTTGCTAATGTAAGACCCAAGGTCAGTAGAAGGTCAGTAGATGAAAGCTTTTCATAGTAAGGAGGTGACAAATATTTTTTCTTTTTTTATACAGTGGATGACTGAAATGTCCTTTCATTTAAATAAAGAATATAAAATATAATACACCGCACTGTGTCCCCTGCTATTACACATAAAACATGTGTCGCATATTTACTCTTAATTTGCCATACCTCATGGTGGCAATTAATTTGAGATTAGATGTGGCATGGGGCAGCACAATCAAGCACCTTGCACACACACCATCACCAGCAGCGTCATATATTGGTACAAATTACATCTTTAAGTAATTTGACACAATGATTGAAAGCGTTTTAGATATGTTTATATGTTTATTTATTGACACTGAAGTTGAATTATTTGTTGGTAACATGTCTCGTCAATCCGCAATCCTGTTGATGGTCCTGGCTCCTGGGCCTTAGTTAGCTAGGTTTGAGTTGGGTTATGCATAATGCATTACTAATGTTTAAGAGGCAGGCATGCAGTGTGGCTTAAGAATAAGAGACAACATCAGGGGAAAGCTGCAAGGGCCTCATGGAAGGCATATCCTGTTAGCAGTATATATATCAAGTTCCTGATTTGTTGTTTTTCAAGTGTAGTTTTCAAGCATTTATTCCTTATTTCCTAAATTTGGAACAGTATCATCTATTTTTTGTACTTTGTCGCCAATTGTTTGGACTTTGGAGGTAAATGAAATACCCCAGAATCATGTACTTGTGGACCTGTCCACTTTTTGGAGCCTTGTGTCGTTGCCCAGCCTTTCCACAAGATGCAT
Organism: Benthosema glaciale; assembly: GCA_900323375.1. Lineage (NCBI taxonomy): Eukaryota > Metazoa > Chordata > Actinopteri > Myctophiformes > Myctophidae > Benthosema > Benthosema glaciale. Next base: position 5,168 of record OOFJ01103869.1, read on the forward strand.
TTGAAATGGTTATAAAATGTATGTTTCGTACACATTCAAGAGGACAGCTCTAAAGTTAGGTCCTCTTGGGAGGAAGGACATCTGGTGCATGGCTTTTTGTGTGACAGTGTGACTCACTGTGCTTGTTTAATAAAGAGCTTGTTACATGATGTTTAATGCAGAGTAGGCTATGTATAACTCGGCTCTGGGCGCAGTGGGCTGGAGCCTTTACTCTGAGGCTGGAGCATAATGGTTCTGGGCGTGAGCAGATCCATAGATATATAGACAGAGTTGTGAGTGACAATGAGGGGGCAGCAAACAACTCCAATGCATTCCGTAAACGTCCGGTGTCCCCTTACCCTAGCAGCAAGTCTATGTAGAAGAGCCGCCATTGGACTGGCCCCATGAAGTCAACTGAGTTTGCGTAACTCTGTCTACACTCTATGGCTGGGCGAGAATAGTACCATTTCAGCCAATCAGCGTATAAAAACAAGTGACGTCATCTCAACGCGCTGGACAGTTTCCTTTCCTCCAGCATTGATTCCACCAGAGATTCTACTTACTTAGCAACATTAGCAACTACAAGAAAACTACTAGTAAAGTACCGTTATGGCTGAATCACCTATAAACGATTTTTGCCGTCTCTGCAGAGAGAATTGTCGGAAAGGCGGTCGTATAAAGAATAGCAAGAAGATTTACGAACTTGAAGGAGCTGGAAAAAGCATTTATCAGCGTCTCTTTGCAGTTGGTCTACTGCTGAAGCCACGGGACGACAAATCATTTCGTATTTGCTGCAAGTGCTACAGGATGATTAAAACAATAGAGGGGGTGTTCTTAACACTCAGGGAATGGAAACTTACCGAAGAGACCGCCGATGAACTAGAAGAGAACGTCGACAAACTAGCCGAAGTGACTGTTGAACTAGAAGAAGAACAGACGGTCGTTAAACAAGAAGAAGAAGAAAGGGAACTTTATGAAGAAGAAACTGGCCCCGAACCCGCCGCAACTACACCCCAAACAGAGAAAAGGATGAGAGAATCGCCTTCTGAAACATCACTGGCAATGAAAAGACAACGGCACAACCCCCCAACAACGAAGTCCAAGCCACTCAGAATAAACCATGGGACATTCACAAGACGAAGTGTGATAGAGGTAAGAAGAAGTTCACAACGAACAACGATGTAGGTCTACTACGTCAATAGTTCCCAAAGTGTGGTCCGGGGGACCGTGGACGCCTAGGGGTATTCCTTAAAGGCAGTTCCAGGGTGTCCCCAGCTAAATACACTCTCAGAGTTAAATTAACATTGATTTTACAATATATGCATTGTGGTCCTAGAAATAGAAATGCCATTAAATAGGAGGCCGTAGGATAATTCAAGTCCATGAATTACAAATGGTTGAAACTTGAAAGGGTCATTGGCATACATTTTCAAATGGGGGTCCGCAGGCTAATGAGTATTATTATTTTGGGGGTCCTTGACATGAAAAAAATTGGGAACCACTGTAGTATGTAATGCTATGTATTATCTTATTAGTCAGTGTCGGAGACAATTCTGTTGCTAAATCAAAATCCCATGTAAATAACGGCACTGTAGGCTATAATGGCACCAATATTCTCTCAGTCAAGCAAGTTAACATTGAGAGAGAACGTTTTCACATAGACTTTTAACTAGTTTTACTTTGCCATTCCATATGCTCTTTGGTCTGCAATGCTCTCCATACCAGTTATGTTCTAAATATGTTTTTTGGGGGATTTTCTTTTTATGATTATAGGAAATGTACAGCTCAAAACCCTATTATCATTACATGTTTATTGATAGCAGAAAGGGTAGCCTACGCGGTATATATTATAATTTAGTCAACAATACTTAGTAATGCACTGACTCTGTTCAATATTTCAGGTGAAGATTCATTACCCTTTAGCTAAACCAGCCACCGTGAAATGCCCCCCATCTGCAGCAGGGATTTTGGAGCATATCGCAAAGGGAAACTGGTCAACTGCTGCTAACTTCATCATGAAACATGACAAACTGAAGAACAAAATCCAAGAATATGTTCTCATTCTCCTAGATGCTGAATGCAAGAGACTTTGCCATCCTAAACAAGATTTCATGCTCTTTCGTTGTTCTCCCAACGACTTGAAGGCCTTCTCGTTTGCCAGGATGGAGTCAGATCTTGAGCGTCTGGCTCCATTGCTGTTCTCACTGTTGTCCACCGTCGCAAACCAGTCTCCACTTAAAACCTGTGCTGCTGCATCGATACTACTCAGAGGACGAAGTGTCAAACTCCCATCTGCCTTTGCACATTACATAAACAGTGTTCTACTACAGTATGTGAATGGTGGTGGAAAAAAGGCTATGTTTAAAAGACTTTGCACATTAGGGATTTCAACCGACCATTACTCAGCAATCAAGAAGCAACGTTCACTGGAAGACACTTGTGGTGATGCACGAATTGTTCCTCAACAACCCCCAGTTGAGGAACATGTGAGTACTTCTTCCACCACTGGTACTTACATACCTGTAGTTCCTAACATACTTTCTCATGGTCCGCCTACTGCTCCTGGAACTGAACATGCACCATGGTTGGACTTGGACTTGGAACATGCACTGCAGGAGGACGGTATATAGGACAGGACAGCGATGCTCTGGTCAGGATTGTACAGGGACATATTTTAGCTTAGCAAAGCTCTGAATGTAGGATAACCATTTGTATATCCCATTTATTATTCTATTTGTAATATGTAAATGTTGATTTTGTTATTAGTTTATTAGTACAAGTTTACAAAATTGTTTATTTGTAAATAAAAGTGCTTGCAACACCAACTTGGCATTTCTGTTCCAGACGTAAAATGTATCATATATAGCTGTGTTTAGAACTTTAGATCAGTGGTTTTCAACCAGTGGTCCGGGGACCACCACTGTGGTCCTTGAGGGTGTTCCAGGTGTTCCCCAGCTAAATGGAGAGTAGTTGGTAACCAAATGGACCCTTTATAGAGCGTTAACTATTTTATTTGTTAAACTCTTTTTGTTAAACATCACAATTAAAAACAATTGTTGTTTTGATCAACATCTGCCTGCTATCTCTCCTATGGTACCAACATCAATACAGCATGAAATTTGGACAGAATCTTTTCCAACTATAACAAAATATTCTTTAGTTTTGGGTCTGAGAAAGGGCTCCATTTTTGTCACACGCTAAACCCCTTATCCCTAAACTTCTTTGCCTTTTTTACTATTTTGAAAACATTTTTGAATAGTTCAACTAGCCGATCTACATTGACATGTAGACTGGCCAGTTTAAATATTCAAAAATGTTTTAAAAATAGTAAAAAAGGCAAAGAAGTTTAGGGATAAGGGATTTAGCGAGTGACGAAAATGGAGTCCTAAATCTCATCAAAAGGTGGTCTGTGGCTCAAATGACCACTAAATAATGGAAATAGGTTAATACTCATGTACCTGTCTAAATACTTCCTTAATGTCAACGAAGTCCATTCCCACCATACCAGAGGGAGTTCAACAAACCATGTGCAACCCAGATTCGGCACAAACAAGGGACTAAATTAATTTCGCTCTGGCCCTTTTTGAAACCAGCGCCTTGCCACTCGCCCTACACACTTCCACTCGGTTTGAGCATAGATATATATAGATAATAGAGACGACACTGGGATTCCCCTCCTATCCAGTGCTGTCTCTATTATTTATAATCTATGCTCAAATCCCCTTTTCCCCTAAGGTGGTGGCTCAGGGGTAGAGTGACTGGATGGCAGTTCGAACCCGGCCTCCCACAGAGTTGGTGTCGATGTGCTGGTAGGTGCCTTGCATGGCTTCCGCTGCCATCAGTGTGTGTGAATGGGTGAATGTAATTCACAATCTATGTAAAGCGCCTTGGATAAAGGCGCTATATAAATGCACCATTTACTATTGTATATTTTATTTTACCTCCACTGATTTCCTGCTTTTGGCTATACAGAAGTGATTATTTGTATGTCTCCTAATTGTTTTGATGAAATGAACATGGTGGACCCTATTGTAAACGAGTAGAAATACTTTATGGTGTCGTTCACTCACAGTTCACAGTATTGTATTGAGTTGTGCTTGAAATGTACTGTAATTCTCCAAGCTGTTAATAAAAAATAAATGAATAAAATACTTTAGATACCGTTAGATCAGTTAGATATCTAATGTAGTGTGCCATCTAGTGGCTATTCGGAGAGCTACAGCATAAACGATTGCCGATACTTCTGTCATACACTTGCCATAGCAATGCCCACAATTAAAAAAATTAAGGCTTAATTACATGTATATATATATATAATTTAACATAATGACAATGATAATAATAGCCTACTAATATTAACAAAATAAGCGTTGTTTTTTGTCTTCATTTGTATGTTAGGCGTTGGGGGGGGCACATGACATCCACGTCATGTAATTTACTTTGGGCGGGAATTCCGAAAATCGCAGTTCTACAAGCTCACAACCTGTAGCTTCCTTTGTGCGCTGTGAGCTTGCAGATCTGCTGCTTTGCGCGCGCGGCGCCGTCGTACGCTAATTGTTGTTGGGGGGCCTTTACAACTTCATACACTGTACACCACACACCCATCCTCCCACCGACAGAAACTACCTGTGAAGTAAGTAACAACTGTTTAATGTCACACTTTAAATAGGCCTTTAACATAAAACCTATTCTTTATGAGCTCATTTGTCGGATAAACACACACGACAATGTTTTATCGTGTAATTATGACTAAGACTAACCATAGTTGTGTTTATTCACATTTTCAAGCTAGCTGTCGAATGAGAGAAGATGGCAGGATCGAAGATGTGCGTCAGACCAAAACAGCAAGCAGCCGAGGTATAGAAATTATGAATAAACCAGTGGTTCCAAAACCTTTTCACGCCAAGGGCCCCCGAATTGACATTTATGAGCCCGCGGACCCCCATTTGGAAATATATTCCAGGGACCACCATAAGAGAAGATTTTTACGGCTCTAGAAGTGATTCTCACCCCGTTTAATTTCAAGTAGGCCTACCCCCAGTTTGACATGCACTACTAGTAGGCCTACGTATTTAATGGCATTTCTATCTCTGGAACCCCCAATTTATATTGTAGCCTAAAAATGAATGTTAATTTAACTCTGAGAGTGTACACTCTCAGAGTTACAGACCCATAAGGGTCCATTTGGTTCCAAACTATCATTTAGCTAGCGGGACCACCTGGAACTCCTTCAGTGACCCCTGGAGGTCCCCGGACCACACTTTGGGAACCACTGAATTAAAACCACCTTTTGTCCTTCCTTGTAGCATTCATTAAAATAGTGCAATGCGTGTTGTAAACCGCCATGCCTACGTTTGTGTTGACAATTCTTGTATGGAGGTTCGAAGCAAATTCGAACTGTTATTTATTTATTTAAGAGTTTAGGGATTGTTTTTTTTCTTCTTTTAGCTGTTTTCACACCGTCAGTTTGTTGACGGACGCCATCTTGTGGCAAAATGTGGTGCTTAAGCCAAAATGTACATCTCTCTCAAGTATTTTTATTATTAATATTATTATTATTATTATTATTGTTCATCACCAAACACAAGTTTAATGTAAACCAAGCTCAGCTCCTAAGAATGTAGAATACAATCTCTAAAATCAGGTGAAGGTGCATTTAGTCACACTGGTCAGACTCGCTGCAAAATAATCTGCATCAGCATCAAAAGTAATAGTCAGTAATCTCACACAGGACTAAGGAAACAACAGAACTTAACTAAAGGAGCAGAAACATGGTACTATGTAGTTAGTAATTACATCCAGTCTCCAGTGCATCAAGGCATCCCATCCTGGAAGAGATTTTTTTTGGAATATGGATGAGGGTTCTGTGCTGTATTCTGAGAATATTTAGTTTACTGTGTATTAAATATTCTATATATGTTTTTACACTTTAACGTTTTGTCTTTTTTTCTTTATTTTTTTTTCATAATCTAGTGGACCAACTTATTCCAAAGCGACCTGAAAACGGAGCAAGAGTCCCTTGTCTTCGTTAAGAGGATGGTGGCTGTGGCAGTGTCCAACATCACCTACCTGAGAGGGATATTCCCAGAGGACGCCTACAGGTCTAGATATCTGGAAGGTAAACATAAATTAACACTTCTTTGATAGTCATGGAATAAATGTCTTATCATTTCTGCAAATTCCCTCTCACTTTGCTTGATCAGATCAGTGTGTCAAGATCTTGCGAGATGACTGCAGCACACCTGGACCCAGCAAAATTGTAAAATGGTAAAAACTAAAGAAAACTACTATACTGTAGCACTATATAATAAAATATTTGCAAATTTGACTTTAGTTCTGTCTACTTAAAGAAATGACTATTCTCTTCCAGGATGATGGGATGCTTTGATGCACTGGAAAGACGATATGTAAGTAGTACCATGTTTCTGCTCCTTTAGTTGAACTTTCTGTTGCTTCCTTTGGTCTCTGTGAGATAATATTGATTGTTGCTTTCCATGTGGTTTGCCTTTTTAACAGCTTGAGATTGTGTCCATTGGGGTAAGTACAGTCATTGCAAAAAAATATTACATACATGTAACACAACAAGAAAAACAAAAAAGACGTATATTAACTTTGTAAAGGCATCACACTTCTTTTCTTTCTTTTTTTTTCACTTCTGATGAGTTAACTGACTCCCTACTGCAACACAAAAAGCTTTTGGCGGATATAGAATTTTTACTATGGTATAACAAGTGTGTTTACATTGTAGGTTTACACCAACTCCGGCAACCCCAATGTAAGTTCTCCTCCAAAAGTGGAATAAAAACAAATTACGTATGATGATTCCATCCCTGGCCTTGGCTCTACTTAACATAATACATGTTTCCTCTCTTTGCAGTGCATGATCGAATCCTACCAGTTCAAATTCAAATACACAGACAAAGGACCACAGATGGATATACTGAGGTGAGTACTATACATACTACATACTGTATATCTAACAATCATCTAAAACGTGAATGTAGACTGATAAAGGTTATTCTGTGGTGTTGTGCTTCCCATTTCAGTAGTGAGAACTAGTGGGGAATTTATGGTGGATTTCTCTAGACATCACTTCTTTACAGAAAAAATATTTTCTTGACATTTCTGTGTAGAATAACACCACTGTCAAACAAACCCATACTGTTCTAAGTTCCAAACTAAACCCCTTAACTACAGGAACAAGAACGTAGAGATGCAGGTGACAATGGAGAACACCAAAAAGGCGTCTGTGCTGCTGATTAGGAAGCTTTTCCTTCTCATGCAGAACCTGGGTACTCTCCCCAATGATGTTGCCCTCACCATGAAACTGTTCTATTACGATGACGGTGAGATATGTTTTTGTTAATTACAATCATTAAGTAGTTTAGATTCCATTCATTACATTCTGTATGCATTACTGGATAACCTAGCCATCTCCTCCCTGTCTTTTGATCAAAATACAGTCACGCCCGCCGATTATGAGCCGCCAGGCTTCAAGGAGGGCGTATGCGACAGCCTTTGGTTCGAGGGCATGGCCGTACATTTCAGAGTGGGTGAGGTGCAGACACCCTTCCACACCATGAAGGTACGTGTGGCGGCAGCGGAGAGCCGCTCAGAGAAGCTCCGGGAAGGCACACAGGTCTCTGTGGAAGGTCTGAGCAATCTCTCTGAGCTGAGAGAAACCCCGGTGAGTGTTCCACAGGGAGGAGAGAATAGAATTCTAAAAAAAGTGTAATAGTGTTACAGTTTGCACTCCTAAAACCCAGAAGTTTGCAATTGGTCCCCTCAGCACATTTCCAATGAATTTACCCCGTTTGGTTTTCGAGTTATGCAGAAGATAAGGGCTGTTTGCTGTTGTGCATTTCTCCAGACTTATTGTGTTAGGTTAAATCATTTTTTTAAATTAAACCCAAGGCACAAATTCCATTCTGGGTTAACATGTTATTTTCTGAACTTCCTTTACACAGGACTGTGAGGACAGACATTGGATTAGTGACCTGTAATGTTATCAGTAGTCTTTTAAATATGGTTGTCTGTGTCCATGCATTTACAGGATCCTCATGCCAGTGTGGTGAACAAAGAAGTTCTACCTTCTGAAGAGCTTAATGGTAATAAGCCTCATGTTGTAATTTCTTACCTGAACCAGAAAACAAGCTACTGATTCAACCTAGGATTTCATCATAATCCTTTAACGCTTGCTTCTACATTATAGAGTCTGAAGAATTCAAGAAACCCCAGAGACCTGCGAGAAAGGTATAATTGAGATACGTAGTATCTTATAGTATAATTATAGTTTTGGTTTGCAGTTGGGTAGTTCTTTTCAATACATGTCCTGTTTTGGTCTAATGAAAACAGGAGGGTTGCATGATTATATCTCATTTGTTTTTCCTTCACAGAGAAAGGTTGACACCATAACTGAACTCAAGAAGAGAATGTAGTCACTATGATCAACTATTGTAGATGAATGCTTTGTCAAAGCAAAGATGGAATCTTGAGCATCTTTTATTTTGATTTACGAAGAATGTTTGTTTAAATGTGTTTTGTCAGATGCGTATGCCAGATTTCATCATTTCTTTCATCTTTAAGTTCAAATAAAGTGATGATTATATGTGCTAATATTGATTTCATAATTGTATTGCAGACAAAATGTACATTTTCACTGTAAGTTGTTCAAGAAATAAACCTTTGTGTGTTGTAAATCTTTTTATTTTTTGCCTAAACCTTACAAAAACGTTGTACCATAGTAGAAAATACATTTGAAATGCATATATTTGATAATTTGTATATTAAGTAAAATAAGTAAGGCAAAGCAGGAGTAGTGCAATTTTATACATCACTGGACAGACACTGCCTCTGTATCAAACAAATACTATGGAAAAAAGTAAGACATGTCCCTGGTTTGAACCATTTGGCATATAGGCGTACAATATGACAATGTTTTTGTTAATACTGTAGAGATCCAGGTTCTCTTCTCTGTTCCAGACATTTTGTACAGTAGAATACATGTTTAGATGTCTAATAAAAAAAACCTTCATTCAGTTTCTATCTGTATTTAAGCAGCAGAAAAGATTGGGCACAAATTCACAGTGTGTTAATTAAGACGTCATCCTAGTTTGGTACTCTGAAATGTCTGGTACACTAGCTGTGTCAATGCCTTATTTGTGCTGTTGTATGACGTGTTGCGCACCTAAAATAGCAGATCTGACTATGGCATGTGACACCGTCTTACGAAGGATCATAAATTTGGCTTTAGAACTAACTTCAGTCTGTCTTTGTGCCATTATTCCAAATTCCTCCAAGGATGTGCGTTTTTAAAAGAGGCTGTCCACATCTCCCATCTCTACAAAGACCGTCTTCAGTTGGGAGTAGTACTCAATTGTCACCTGGCCATTCTCTCGTCCTATACCTGGAAAATATAAGACAAGGTTAACAACACATTAACACAAAGCTATGGTGCTGAGTCATAGGTGTTTGTGTTTCAATATATATAAGAATAATAATTGATGTTGAAGGTAGTGTTAGGGATAGAGATCTGACAGCTATGAAACTTTTATTTGGTGTGCAGCCTAAGTTTCTCTTCAGCACAGTTCCACTTCCTGGAGTCAAACAGGAGTCATATAGCATTAGCAGGCAATCCTTGGCACTTGCTTTAACCTGCTTTTGGTTTTCCCAATTCCCACCAGGACAATACAAGGTGTGCTGGGAAGTCCTGGTGCAAATGCCCCTCACCAATCTGGTACTTATAGTATGTTAAACAAAGACAGGTGTACAGTAATTGGCAAAGTAAACAAGACTGTACCTGACATTTTAAATCCCCCAAAAGGCACCTCCACAGGAGTGATGTTATAGTTGTTGATAAAACAGGAGCCAGCTTTTAGGTGCTCAACCACACGATGGGCTCGCTTCACATCCCTACAGAAAGACACACAGGTAATACGATGGAAGAATTCTGGCCTGTGCTGTTTTAGTACATTCAGTCATTATATATCATGTAGCATTTGCCAGCTGTAGCATGTGGCTTTACTTTACCAGATGAAAAATCCCCTTCTGAAACTTTAGAACGTTACCTGCACTAGACTCTATTATTGCATTGCTCATAAGAACGCATAAGAACTTTATCCCCCATAGCTTATGGTCTTGTGTTTGAGGTCTTTTGTCTGTTGTGATTATGTCCATTTGTGTAAAATGTGTTTTTCCGTCTGTCTGTCTTACATTTTTACATGTGCTGCTGTGGCGTATCAATTTCCCTGCGGGGACAATGAAGTACATCTCATCTCATCTCTCAACAGGCCAACATTTTCAGTAAACGCATCCAGTGTAGCCCATCTCCTGAAATAACTAATGGGCTGGCAATAATCTATTGGAAATCCATTGGACAATGGAATCTATAATTAACAGCATTTGGGCCCCTTAAGTTAAAGGGCCCTCATAAACTGTTCAGCCCTGTTGGGTGGCAAATTGTAATGTGAATAACCTTGTGAAGACACCTGCAGCCAGACCCAGGGTGGTGTCATTGGCCCTCTGTAACACTTCCTCTTCTGTATCGAAAGACAACACAGACATGACAGGGCCAAAGATCTCCTCCTTTACACAGGTCATCTCATCTGTGCAGTTTCCTAGAGGAGAGTTACATAGACAGACAGAGGGTGAAGATGAAGGGTGGGGTAGGATATACCAAAAGCTATATAAAGTGGTGCTTTTGAAGTCCTCCACAAAAATCGCGTTGAAGTATGGAAGTACGGCTCACCCAGCACACATGGAGTCATGTAGTAACCACCCCTGAGTTTGGGATCCGCTGGGACAAAAGGCACCCCTCCACACATCACAATGGCTCCCTGGAATCAAACAAATCAACATTTATTTAAGTGGAAAATGCCATTATTGTTACCTTATTTACAACATGATCTGAGACTTCATCATCATTTCCTGTTCAGTACTACCTCTGTCTTTGCCTGATCCACACACCCTAGGACCTTGTCTAGGTGTGGCCGGCTGACAAGTGCTCCCATTCGAGTTGTCTCCAAGAGTGGGTCTCCTATCTCAATGGCCTGGGTCCTCCTCACCACCTCCTCCAAGAACTCGGGTAGAATTTGTCTCTGAACAAATACTCTTGTACCATTGCTGCAAACCTGGGAAGGATTTTCAAGTCAGCATGATCATGATCTATATTTAATTCTGTGATAGTGTAAAGAAACGCATAGATTAAAAATGATTAGATTAGGTACAAAAATAAACATGTCTGTTTTAAACGATGTAACCGTACGTTTCCTTTACATTTGCATGTGTGTTAAGCAATACATCCACTAGAGGGCATAACATGGTCAAAAGATATCTGACAGCAATTCACCTTCAATTGTTCTGTTCTGTTCTGTAATGGGTGTACTGTTTGTCACTGTGCCCTGGCAAAGTGACATCATATACTGTATTATCTTTAGAAGAGGGCAGGAGTGACTTAGGAAGGTAGAGCGTACGTCTTGGATTCGGAAGGTCCTGATTCAATACAAGGCTATCTATTGCTTGGCATGTGCCATTGACAATTGGTTCAGGAAAATAAAAGAAGACATTTCTGGTCTCTTGTTTTTCAATGTACACTCTATATAATTTTATTCAGGTGCACAAGCGAAGGTTTCTGGCTGGGCAGTATAGACTTTCTTTGCAGGAATTAGTTTACATTTTGTCAATCATTGACAGTTTCGCAATAATTCACAGCTCTTAACATTGAACATAAATAGCATAGTGATAACGATGTGATTATCAGAAGCTAAAAGTATCTGATGTTACAAATCAGATGCTACAAAAAGATAGATCCATTCCATAGCTTACCTGGCCTTGAGACAGGAAGTTGGCCATGAGAGCTCCCTTCACAGCGTTCTCTAGGTCACTGTCCTCAAAGATGAGTAGAGGAGATTTCCCTCCGAGTTCCAAAGTCACAGGCTTCACCCCCTTGGATGCCATTTCCATAATCTGTGCACCATGACAAGTGAGAGAGGTGATATGGATACCATATGGACAACATAATATGAATGAAAGTGGTTCTCAAAGAGGGGTTCAGCCAGGTACCCCCAGGGTTCCTCAGTGCACCCTTACAGGTATGTAACTCTGAGAGCTTGCAAATGGAACCATATTATGGACATTTATGGGGCCATTTGTACACTCCGAGTTATTATGGGGGTCCTTGAAATCAAAACCACAGGAACACAACAACACCCTCTATCTGACAGGCAACAGTCATTGTTGTTTTGCTATACTATCAAACATGTATGGTGTGTTGGCCAGGGACGGATTAACCCCCACAAGGGTCCCTGGGCCGGTAACTTTTTTTGGGGGCCTTATATATTCGCACACAATTCTCACAAATGTTTTTCGTGGTTTTTATGACCTAAATTTAACAAAATAAACGGCCAATGAAGGGCCCCAGGAGCTTTTTTCAGGGCCTCAAACCCAGTACCGTGTGGTTCAATTTCCCCGAAGGGCCCCTGAGAGCCAAGGTGCCCTGGGCCATGAAATAAAGTTTAATATCTACAGGCGCAATCACCATATATTTCATTATTCCATTTATCTTCTTGTTTTATCTGATGCTCTGTGTTTGAGCCCAAGGCTGGGGCAGAGACAAAGGTGTTGGTTCTATTGTTAAAGAGATCAAAGAATGTTTCACTTTTGTGTGAATTCCTGGCTTTATGGCAACACCTCCTTCCTGTATAAATGGGTGACCTATTACCCCGTTTTCACATAACATCTTTTGAAGAATGGGCTGATGAGAGACAAGCTACACTCTGGTCTTGCTAGCTAGAAGATCTGGCCTGTTTGTTTGATGCTCTTTTATATAAACTTCTAAGATATGCATTCACATTTTCACGTACAGTATGATTATTTACACTACTGGCGCTCTCACCTTCTTGCCTGTCGACACACTCCCTGTGAAAGAGACCTTAGCCACGCCAGGGTGGTGACAAAGCAAGCTGCCCGTCTCCTGCCCACCCTGCACCACGTTAATAATGCCCTCTGGAGCCCCAGCTTTGGCATAGATTTCAGCTAGTAGCACGGCGGTTACAGGAGTCACTGGGGACGGCTTAAACACCATGGAGTTACCTGATTTAAGAAGTGAAATTCAAGTGCAGACGTGGACATATTATGTTCTTTTGAATGGTTATGATTAATCTAATAAACGATTCAAATGTTAAGTTTAACTTTTACTTTAATAATTCCATGGTTTAGTTTATATTTGCCTTTAATCAAGAACTACAGAATATTGGAAACAGCAAAAAGTTTGTTCAAGCTCACAATGTGGCATGCGTTGTGAGCAATTCTTTCCTTTTTACGTTTTGAATATCCCAAAACAGGGTGGTATGAACATTTTCGTTAAAATGTTAAATAGCTCTATATTCCTATAGTCCTTTTTTTAATAGTTTGTTCAGTAACAGGAGGCTCCCAAAGTTTTGGTATTAAATTAAATAAATGTTCAGGTCAGAACATCAATATCCTATGAGAGAGAACTCATACAGGGTAGAAAAATGTGATGAAACAAAAACAACGAACAGACAAATTGGAACTACAAAAATAAATCTGAAGCTGATACATTTCTTCTGATTGGATTAATTGGTATCCAAACCGGCAAATGAGTTTTCTATTTACTCAAGAGCTAGAAAGATCAGAAGAGTCGACCCCCGGTACTAAACAAATGCAGTGATTATTGGAATGCAGAGCTTTAAATAAATAAAAAATAAACAACAACTATTTAATTTAACCAAAACATATCATTTACACCAATTATTAATAAATAAATAAACTTATAAATAGTTAGAGAGTTGTAAGAGTTGTATACCACAGGCCAGGGCAGGTGCTGACTTCCAGGCAGCTATCTGGAATGGGTAATTCCAAGCACCAATCCCCACACACACTCCAAGAGGCTCTCTCCGTGTGTAGGCAAACGAACCCCCAGGTAACTGGACATGCTGGCCTTGACAGGATGAGAATGGATCACCGAAATTAATTTAGTGTAGATAAAGTTTTAAAAGCTTAACTTATGCTTTGGTTTTATATTCATAACTTATTTCCATTTATTTTGGATCCTATGATGTGTTTATGTTCATGTTATGTTTATGTTAAAAAAAAAGTTTGAATAATGAATTATATGATATACTACCTTAGCTACTGGGACGTAAGGTAGCTACTGGGACGTAAGTCAGGACTTGATCCTGGCTGGGTCACCTGAGTGAGGGGTATGATGTTGCGAGACCCGAAACCCCGTTGACCTCAGGATACATCACTGAGGATACGTCCCAGGTGCATCCATGCAATGATTTTTTGTTCTTTGTTTTCTATTTATAGTGGCTCATAGGAATAGACTATGTGACAACCAGGTATAGACTGCAATGGTTTTTTTTTGTTCCTTTAATAAATACCGTTGTTTAGTGGTTTTCATTTTTCTTGTGTTATGGTCTTGATTCACCAGGATCCTGGAAGGCTAGGCTTAAAATAATTGCTATCTTTTCATTTATTTTTAAAGCAAACCTTTAGTTTCAGCTTCTATAATACAAGGTATTCCTTGAGAAGATTAACAAAAACTAATACTTGTCTTTCCTATACAAACATGATTTCTACTATCCTATCATGTGTACAGTCGCAGAATTGCTTTCTCAAGGTTGGACTGTCGGGTCTCTGCTCTAGTCTACATGTAAAGTGTCTTGAGACAACTTGTTGAAAATTGAATGTGTGAGTGCTGTGCGTGATGTAATTAAACTAGCATAGCCAATAAAGAAATCACAGGAAGAGACAGGAAGCTGAGGTCAGAGAGGGGGGAAGAATTGAGTGTAACATATGAACATAGAATTATGAACAAAGAATAACTCTACATTTTCCCGTGTGTACCAACCTGCCAGAGTGCAGGCCAGTCCTGCGTAGTACTCTATGCATAGTCTGGCAGAGTCTACGTCAAGACGAGCCTCTGTGATTGATTTTCCATTGTTGACCACTTCCAACTCTGCTATCTCTTCTCTCTTGTTCTGATCATAACCAGAGGAACAGAGAATCAATATCAAGGAGACAGTCAAAAATAATGTCAAGACGTAAATGGTCAAATCAGACTGTGAAAACTGCCGGAGCTCCTTATAGTTTACGTATAATGACATTACACGCATTGTATTTATAATGGATATAACTCACTGCACTGTATACAAATTCTCAGTTTAACAACTTTAGACCTGTCGTTCTTATTTTAGGCATGTCATAAAAAAAAATTAGTGTTTTGTTCCACTCTGTCTCGGATTCTGGCTCGGAATCTGGTAGCCATCTTGTTTTTCCCTCCATTGTAACTTCGCAAAAACGTCCCTAGCGGCCAGCGGCGCTGTTGCACAGTTACAATGGGTTACAATGGAGGGAAATCACAGTGGAACAAAACAACGCAACGCAAGGATTCAAAAGTACAATGCAGGTTGAGCTGAGAAGTGGAGCCGCAACGTAAGCCCATAAGATTTTGCATTTGTGCACTTTGAGAGCAATTATAGGTCGTAAGCAAGCAGTCTAAACACTATGCACAATGAACACTTAGACTCTCGTAGAGTGATGATGTCAGAATCGAGAAATATGTCTCTACGAGTCTAAATCTTAGGCTACTTTTTATCCTCAATAAGTACGTTGCTCAGCCAATCAAATCATCATAATTCGTGATCATCAGCTAATAAATCATTGCTGATTCACACAAACACAAAGCTGGGCATAGGAAGGGCTAGCCGCAATTTGCAACTCTAGATTTTTTAATAATCTGTTGAATCTAGAGTTGCAATACCCTCCATTGACTTCCTACTCATCCAATTTACATTTGCGATCTGATGGTATTAAACAACGTTAAACTCAACAAC
>OOFJ01103872.1:0-25508 GCA_900323375.1 Benthosema glaciale
TATATATATATATATATATATAATTATTATTATTTTTCACCAGTTATTACGTTGTTGACTGCGTGCCCCTTGTTGCAGTTAGGCATTAGGCTTCAGACCAGATTAAGCTTGGGTATCAAACACATCTGGTGTATTTACTTGTATTATGAAAAGATTGTTTAGGAAGAGTTTGATACCATGTAAATCCCTAAGCAGTGAAATGCAGATTGTAGGCTGGATAATTACATTGAAATGTATGAATCCCTTTCAATTTTTGTACAACGTACATTAACACATTCACTTTTTTTACTGCTATCTATGACCCGAATTGTAGATAAGCTATAAGTACCTCAATATGCTTAACCGTTATTCATAACCGTTTACTATATACTGTATATCAAAGCGGCGACTGTCTATTTACCTTTTAGCATTGCTCCGCCTGCTGTTGATAGCCCATAATAACAACATTTTTCAACGCGCTGTCATGCCAGCCGTGTGGAGTAGAAGGCTGTCAAGCTCATTTTAGGTTGCAGGCCGGATTGGTAAAAATAAATTCCTTTTTGGCTTTGTGTGCGACTGTGCGTGCTGCACAGAATGAAAGGCACAACATCGCAATTTGTGGTGTGTAGTGGTTTGTAGTTTGTTTGACTGACGGAGTGATCACTGAGAAAAGAAAATACCAACAAGATGCCTACCAAGTGGCATTATCTATTTTCAGGCTTTTGCTATAGGACTAAATACAACTCAGAACCACCTCCACAAACAGCATCTCTACGTATCACATGGATAATTGCAATCATATGCAAAACAAGGGACAATTGCACTCTGCTGGACCTCGAGACAGGGCAGATAGTGGGTGCTGTTCTTTGTGAATTCGCCCCTTCGAAAATCACAATGGACAAAACAAAAACAAATCAAATATACTTTCTCCTGAGGTGACCGGATGGCCAAGTGGTCAGGGTGGATATACAGTAACAAATGCCTTGATCAGCGGGTCCCCGGTTAGATTCCCAGACGGACGGATGGACGGACCAGTTGCTGCATGTCGTTCCCATTATGTCCACATTTCCTGTCTCTCTCTACTAGCACTGTCAAAAAAGGCTTAAGAAAAAAGGCTTAAGAACATGTCTCCTCATATCAAGCTGACAGTCTGCAGCTCTACTCAGACCTTAACTCAAAATAACTAAGTACATTTCATGAGAATGGCATTGCATTGAACTGTGATGATGTGCAGGCTCAGGGAAAAGAAGATGCACCATTGCACTACTCAATAATGTGACGAGGAGCAGGCAGATTTATCACACTATATGGTCATAGTTCAGCCACCGAGGATGGCTAACAGTGTGTTTCATCAATAACGATATGGTGTAACTGAGTGGTTATTGATCAAGCAATGGAATGATTATGCATTTAAAATGCTGGACCCTATGCCAGCTCCAAACAAAAGTGGTGGTGGTGGTGGTGGTGATGATGACAATGACGATGGTGGTGATGATGATGACGATGAAGATAGTGGTGACAATGACGATGATGAAATCTCTAAAGAGGAAATGATCATTGTTTCCAGCACAGCGCATTACATCCAGAGATGTGCAGTGCACAGTGCTGTGCCATTAGGCCAAAGACTTCCACAGCCTCCGTGTTGCACCTAATGTAAAATGCTCCTTTTAAAAGACCTGTGCAGACAGGGGTGAGCTGGGGATTTCTTTAACTAGTGGAGCTATGTCGCGCGCACGTGAACGTGCATGTGGGCACGTGCGTGCAGCTTTGGAACTAGTGGAGCGGCGCTCCACACAGCTCCACCGCTAGCTCACCCCTGTGTGCAGAGGATGTACTGTAACTGTAGTATAGTTACTATACTACAGGCTCTTTCTGCAGGTGAAAATAATCAAATTGATGTTTTTGGTTCTTTTCGTCTCCAGTACCACCACAGATTACTATTAAGCCCCGTGATCAGATTGCCACCCAAGGGCGAAGCATCGCCTTCGAGTGTGGGACCTCAGGAAACCCACCACCAGCCATATTTTGGCAGAAAGAGGGGAGCCAGGTAAGAGGGAGTGCATGCATTAGTGCGCATGAATAATAAGACAAACATTAAAAGTTCATAGACTGCTTGCCACAAGCAGTGCACACTGCTAGCACCCTTCAAATGTGAAGAGTAGTGAAGTGAATGAGCAACACTCCCTCAATGCCCACCTTTGAATTACTCTTGAGCAAGGAACATGATCCAGTGGAGCTGCTCAGTGGTTAAGACTGTGGTTGCAAAATGTGTATAATTGTACAAGTGTGACTGTTAAATTAAGCTCTGGCTTTCTGATTACTCAGTCTAATTTAGACATGATACACCTGATTAATTCAATTAATGGCAATTAAATCCATGGTAGAACAGAACATTTTTTGCCAGCTAGGACTGGAAAAGAGGGTATTTGGGGTAAAGCCTGACTAGAACGACTGCACTAATTAGAAAAGCATGAATTATATATAGAAACAAGAAATGATGAAATGATGAATTCATCATGTTAAATGATCTCTTTGAACATCAAGGTCACAATTTCTGTTTTGTTTTTGTTATTCTCAGTTTATGTTCCAACCTTGTTTTTGTTATTTTTGTGGAGAATTATTCAAACACACATTATTTTTTGTAAGGGTTTAATATAACCTTTTCCAACATTCTTCATTGCCCAATGCCCACAGACACAATATGCGTAATAGGAGGACAGCATATTTGCATTTGGCTCAGAGAAACACGTACAAATAACTGTTCAAGGGTTTTGTGCGAAAGTGTTGGCAGTTTTCACCTGCTTGCAGACATAGAGCAGGAGAGAAAGAAGGACGAGAAGGATGGCATGAAAGAAGGAGTGGGGGGAGGGGAGGGAGGGCAGAGACTTGAAGAAAGAACACCAGGTGTGAGCCTGCTTCCTAAGGGCAAAGACACAAACACGAAATGCCTTCATCTAACATTGTAGCCAACTATAAATATCCTGTTGATAAAAGCATACAAATAAACAGGTGAGATCTCTCACACTGTGAAGAAACCTAAGCTATACTCTAGAGAAGCTTTGCTAGCCTGCATGTCAGACAGGAAACAGGAAGCTTAGGTTAAGCTTTAGTCTGCTAGACGGTTGAGGTGCTACCCCCCCTGTTTGTAGAGGTTTATGCTGGATGTTTTTGGATTATCTGTAGCCTTAACCTCGGCTCCTCCAATCCAGTCTAAGCCTCTTGACTTAGAAGAATGAAATAGATGGCTGAATGGACTGATGTGCTTACTCCTTGTTCGCTTCCCTCATCACTTACTGAAACAGCCAGAAAACCGTACATCTGCCAATCTGGATAAACACAAAACACAAAAGCAGCATGCCATTTTAACTGGTGTCCTTTGGTTTCTTCTTAGTGCTTAAAACTGAATTGAATTACCAGACAATTAAAGATCTCCATCTTGATGACATCTAAATTCAATGTACAATAATGTGGGAACCAACACACGGGCATCGATCGAGAGGACGTCCCACACCTACCTTTGTGGACGTACTAAAGAAAGATGGTGGTGCAGAGAGCACAAAGGAGCTGGCCAGATGTATGGAGAACCGAGATGACTGGAGACGCCGTGGAGGGCTCGTCTGAGGACGACGTAGAGAGAGATAATTAATAGAACTCCTGCTGATACAGTAAACCAACACTTTGCGTACTGCTTTGAAAAACTGCCAGTATGAAGGACCGATCTGAAGTCTTTGCAGTGGCTCTGCCCCTGAATACTTTCCACCCAGTTGCAGCAATGAAGGCTAGTTTGAATCTCAGCATTTAAGAGACTGGCTTGTGTTATACAAAGTTCAGCATACAGGGTTTTTGAACAATGTATTTATTATTTGTTCCTGCATGTATTTGTGGTGTGCGTGTGTGCGTGCGGGTATGTGTGTGACGTGTGTGTGTGTGTGTGTGTACTGTCTTTAGATTTTATTGTTTCCTGGACAGCCACCCTCACAGTCTGGAAGGTACTCAGTGTCCATGAGTGGAGAGTTGACCATTGCTGACATCCACCCAGAGGACTCTGGGTTCTACATCTGTCAGGCCATCAGCGTAGCAGGAAGTGTGCTGACCAAAGCCCTGCTGGAGGTGGAGGGGGGTGAGTTTCATGAGAATCTCTGGGACATTAATAATTCTGGCGCTGTAAGCTATAATGGAGAGAAAAACCACCATTAGCAAAGACGATTTGTATCACTGCTACGGGATCAACTTTCATAATATTCTGCTTCTCCATCATCTAATTCAGGGGTAGGCAACGTACCACTCTAGCCCCTCTCCTTTGGTTTCCTGTGGCTTTGGCAAAAGATTATGAAAAAAAATACATTCCTCTTTTTTTTTGCTCCACTTTTTAATAATCATTTATTATTATTCTAAGTTTATGGTAGCAGTGCATTTATATAGAACCTTTATCCAAGCTACTTTACATAGATTGTGCATTACATAGATTGTGCATTACATTCACCCATTCATACACACATTCATACACCGATTGCGGCAGAAGCCATACAAGGCACCAACCAGCACATCGGGAGCGAATTTGGGTTCAGAGTCTTTCTCAAGGACACTTGGGGGAGCCCGGGTTTGAACAGATTATTTTGCTACTTTGCTGGCTCTGCATTGAGAAAGTAGACATGACAAATAATATTGAAAGACATTTACAGGATAGGCACATAGAGCACCGAAGCCTGATGTCAATATCGGTAGAGGGCGCTAAGTCCACAGGTTTGTGAAGTTTTTTATTTGTATTAAAATGGCTTTTGATAGTAAATGTTGTCTACCCCTGATCTAACCTGTAGGTCCTTCAGGCCAGTTCCCACCTATCATTCGCCAAGGCCCGGCCAATCAGACTGCATCCTTGGGGTCAGTGGCACAACTTCTGTGTCATGTGATTGGTGGACCCTCAATCAAGATTTTGTGGGAGAAGGATGGAGAGAGTATTCAGGGAGATAACCCTCGAATGACCTTGATGGAGAATGGTGGCTTGAAGATCGCCAACGTAAAGGTGCGTGCGTGCGTGCGTGCGTGCGTGCGTGCGTGCGTGCGTGTGTGCATGCGTGCGTGAGTGTGTGCGTGTGTGCATGCGCATATTGTGCTTTATAGGCCTATGTGAAGATATGTATTGAAAAGCATTTGAAAAAAGACCTGAAAAGATGAAGGAACGTACACACTGTAACATACACTAGCCTGTACATCAATTTCATCTTCAACCTACATTGAATTTTACCCCATTGTATATTTCTCTACTGACCAGATGGCAAAACCTTATTTTCCTTTCCATTCTAAATGTATTTTCCATTATTCAACATTACGGTGAGACAAGTTTTCAAAAGCCAATCTCTTGTCTCACAGGACAATTATGTGCCCATGCAATGTGTGATTGTAATGTTAATGAAGGGTCTTGTTTGCAAACGCTAATACTTTCTTATTGCTTTGATGAAAGAGCAGCCAGCGGGGCCTTTGTGCTGTAACCCCACCTGGAGGTCAGTCAGGCAGTACGTGCACAGAGAGGAGAGCAACATTGTTTGCATTAATTGACCAGCAGTAGATGATTAATGATCTCCTGGACATTAATTACATATCCTGCCAGGATGATGCTCATTCGCTTCTGCTCTCTTGCCTTGCCCTGACTGCATAATGCACTGCAGCAGTGCAGGGTGAACTTGGAGCATTAAGGTTTGGTCCAATGCCCCGCTGAGGCGGAGGGGAAATGTACCATACCACAGTGCTCAATGGAACAGAAGAGATACATTAGTTGGACATCATGACGATGACAAAAAGAGATATGAGGTAGAGAGACAACAAGCGAGGAACTAAAAATATTTCCCCTGCTGACGCCCCTTCCCGGCGGTATCAATATTTCAGTAGTCAGTAGAATCATCTAAAAGAAAGACACATCACCTGCCCACACACGCTGGCCAGCCTGTCAGCCAGAGGTCAATACTGTGCTGGATGATCTCATAGCCCCAATGATAATTCCAGCTGCACACTGGCTCTCTGCCATGCCAAGTTTACTGTAGCAGCTACAGTAACACCATTAGTGGCAGCCAAGCCTGTGGGTGGGCATGCATGGAGCACAGTGTAAACAGAAGGCAGGTAGAGCTTGGTGCAGCACTGCCTTAGGGTTAGTAGCGGTGGTGGTGGAAGTGAAGTTGTTGCTCCCTGGAGGTCTGCTGCTTCTGAGTGTTGACAGATAAAAAGTGTGTATGGCAGAGTGTACACACAGTTCAGTGTACATGTGCGTCACTATTTGAGGCGGCCAGCAGTAACAATGGTAACTGAGAAGTGAAGATCAACATCCAGACAGAATTTCTCTGCTAAAAATATATAAATATGAATCAGTATACAAGTACTATCCAAGTACTTATGGTTTAGGTATTAGCACTAAGTTCTATCTAAGGAGTTTTTTTTTCATAATTGGCACAATAAAGTAATATTGGCAGTAGACTATATGTTGTTTGTTTTGTATAGTATCATGTCTTGTATTTGTTTTGTGAAACTTGCCATAGTGTGAAGTTTACAGTTTAAAAGGGAACTCTGAAACCATTGTCAAACATTTGATGATCTAAAATGGCATTTTTTTCTAGACCTTTAGGGACTAACTGCTGTTTTTACAGGAGACAGATTCTGGGATATACACTTGCATTGTGTCTAGTGCCACGGGGGAGTCGAGCTGGAGTGGAATGCTGACTGTCAGAGGTATATTGCATAGTCTGCACACACTGCCATTCCTATACTGTACATCTCCGCATTTAAGGGGAAACTGATCCTGCAACTGTTTTT
The DNA here is from genome assembly GCA_900323375.1 of Benthosema glaciale. Taxonomy (NCBI): domain Eukaryota; kingdom Metazoa; phylum Chordata; class Actinopteri; order Myctophiformes; family Myctophidae; genus Benthosema; species Benthosema glaciale. The sequence goes on from OOFJ01103872.1 coordinate 6,781, forward strand.
TATGCTTCATCATGCATGGTGGTGTTTTTTTTTTGCCCTCAACACAAAACAGCCTTCCAGTCTTGTAGGGGCCACGCCTGAATAGTTTTTCTACCGTTTTTTTTTTTCTTTCGCCACTTTTTGCAGTTCTGGCTCACAGTCATTGGTCAAAGGACCTCTGACCTTTAGATTATATCATTGTATGAATTATATGATCCACTCTATCCACTCCTGGGATTTTTGTAGCCTGGTTAACCACTCCCCCTTGAAATCACATTTCCATTCATTTGTGGGGAAGAGCCTGGAACTCTCGACCCTGCTAATGCATGGTTGGCTGTGGGAGGACAGCATTGACAGACAACCCCTTTAGCCAATCAGCGTAACAAAAAAGTGACATCATCTCCAGTCTCCAACCAGCGAACGACTCGAGCCCGGAACACTGACCTTGATTGGTCCCAGCTTTGTGTGTTCCACATAATGATGATTTGATCACGGAATGTGATGTATGATGATGTATGCATAAGCGCCCCTCACTTCACACAAGTGTGATTTAAAAACTACATTTTCCTTTCTGTAACAGAGAGTGGAGAGTCATCAGTGCCTCGGCTGTCTGAGTCCATCCAGCTTCCAGGGCCTCCGCAGAAACCTGTAGTGACTGAAGTGACCAAGAACACAGTTACTCTCACTTGGCAGTCTAATCCTCATGAGGGCGGGGCCGCAGTCACTTCCTACATTATCGAGGCCTTCAGGTACCTAGAGAAGCACATATTCTAGTGTGGCGCTAATCTGAACCAGGATGTTAAACGACCATAGGCCTACCATGGGTACGGCATGTTTAGTCCATACGACTCACGGTATATTCCGGTATTATTGCTGACCATTTTCCAAAGCTTGTTTCATTTTCGAGGAAAGACATTGGATTATGTACATTTAAGTACAGTATGAAAATCAACTTGCAGAGAGAGTCTTGGGGTTATTCTTTATCAGTTACATTGTTTCCTTTTAATGTAATTTAAAGTGCAGATTAATTTGAAAAGTAAAATATGGTCCCTTGATTTATTAACATAATTATGTACATAATGATGTCCTCGTGGCTTGAATTGTGACTTATCCCCATGCATTTATATTTTTCCAATTTATTTTGGGACAAAAATTGTTCTTTTGATAGTAAAGGTTGTCTACACGTTATATGTCCTTCAGGACAGTTCCCACCTATCATTCCCCAAGGCCCAGCCAATCAGACTGCATCCTTATGGCTAGAATGGTTGAGTATGTTCGGACGGTTTGGTAACATTTGAATGCCTTTGGAGAAACTTTAAACAAACATGAAATCAAGGATCAAGCCATGATCGGGAAAATGGCTTTATGTACGATGTGGTTGAGGCTGTAAATAGAGAACATGCGTTGACGGTGGTGCAGTATGGTCCCTTAAGCCAGCCTCAGCTACTGTACTATATGATTCAACTATGTCTATTTTTGTCCATAACTTCTAATCTTAAGAGATTGTTTCTAGAGCAAGAGCACATTATTCACTTAGCATCATTACATCTTGGAGGTGATTCATGATGTGCCAGAGGGAGAGCAAGAGTTGTGAGGTGATGCAAAGTGAAACAGAGTAATATAACAGTCACTGCAGCAGTATACAGCTACTATATCACCCATAGAAAACAAGTAACAGCATGGTAAATAAAACCCTAGACCACAGAGCGAGAGAGGACAGATATTGCAGTGGTCAGCTCAGCAGCTCTGTCTTGTCCTCGAGCAACGGAGGGGTGCACTAGACCAGTTGTAGAATTCACTCATTATAGAATCAGTGTGAGGATATAGGCCACATGGGCAGCCACACACACACACACACACACACACACACACACACACACACACACACACACACACACACACACACACACACACACACACACATACACATACCGGTACACATACACACGTGCGCACACAGGATCTCACACACCGCATACAATGCAGTGCACTCAGTCCGAAATCCTCTAAGAAGAAAGCATAAGGATTTTATAATGTTCCCGTAAAATCCACATTTATTTCCGTACACACCACCGGCAGTTATTTTTCTTTTCTTTTTTTTTTTTTACTTTTTTTTTTCAGCCCTCAGCAGCATAACCAAGGTTCATGTTACCTTGTGTCTTGTTGTCATACAATACATGACATGACATGACATGACATGACATGACATGACATGACATGACATGACATGACATGACATGACAATAAATGGGTTAAAGAATGTTGGATAGATGGAGGATGGATGACTCATGCAACACTTCCCACTGCTCCTCGTTTAAAAAGTGCTGGCTGGATATCAAAGCATGTTTCTCTAGAAGACAACAGTTAGAGTAGGAGGTAAAATGGATAATAGGAAAAGTTAGTGGTTCTATGACATTACACCACCATTATCTGTGTATATGTATGTTTAAAGGGGATACTATGGGCAATTAGAGTCCCAACTGTTCAGACCTTGTCTGTGGTACACTCTTTCATTTAAAATTCATCTTCATAACCTTGCAGCCTAGGCTTATGCAAAGGCTAACATTTAATTTAGGTAGCATATTATGTAGACATATTATTGTGTAAATTATAGTGTGAAGTTTCAATGTACAGCTCTTTTTTTTACATATATTTTTACATATATTTATACTGTTTAGACTGATGATAGTTTCTTTGTTTACCTACAGTATGATCCTAGATGACTATTTCTATGCTTGATGTGTTACCTTGTGTTTACCTTGTTTACTGTAAATTGCTCTGAGCAACTGATAAATGCCTAAATTGCAAATTCTTAAAGCACGATTTAGCCATCTTCAACCTATGCTTACTATCTAATTGGTTCTCACTGTTTTATTGCTTTTCAGCCAATCAGTGGGCAGCGCCTGGCAGACCGTAGCAGACCATGTAAAGCAGGAGAAGCACACCATTATCGGACTGTTACCCAACACGGTTTATCTGTTCATTGTCCGCGCAGTCAATTCCTACGGCCTTAGTGACCCCAGCCCAATCTCCGAGCCTGTCAGAACGCAGGGTACGTTTGCAAATCATCCACCCTATAAAAGTAATTTAATCTAATGTTGAGTGCTTAAATGACTCGTCAGAACTTAGTACTGCACCCCCGCCCGGCTTAAATCATGTTCAAGGAACTGACGTGATTGTATGGTTTCGTTATTTAAGAAGCTTCCACTTGTTTGTAGGAATTGAATTGTACTGATGGAAGTAGTGAAATGCTTGTTAACAACATAGGCAGATACCTGAACTTGGTTAAAAATAAATAAAATTTTAAGACTCAATGCAAGACACATTGTTGAGATGGACAATTCTGCAGTGTAATTTGAATGTTGCTGCATGTACTGTATGGTATGCAAAGCTGAAGGCAGGATGTCTTATAAGCCAACATGGTTTGAAAAACCTGCAGAAAAAATGCATTTATAAGGTGTAAAAAACTAATTGCTTCCCCAGCATGACACCTCACTATGCCGAGAGTGTTGGAATTGATTCAAAAGCTTTATGCTAAACAGCTCCTATTTGCTGCTTCTTTTGGCCTAGTTTGCAGTTCTTTGTTTTTTTATTTTCAGATGGGAGTCCTACAGAGCAAGGTGTGGACCACAGACAGGTACAACGGGAATTAGGGGCAGTTTCTGTCTATCTGCAGAAGCCCATGGTCCTCTCGCCATCCAGTGCCAAGATTTCTTGGACAGTGAGTTGAAAGAACAGCTTGTGAAAATATTTCATTTTTGGAGAATTGTTTACTCCATAAATTATGAACCTCAGAAAATGATTCTAAGAAATATATGAAACTAACAGAACAATTAAAGGACACAGCTGGGATTCTTTCTTGAATTTCAGTCAATATATCTGCACATATCGTCTTGTGTTTTACCATCCATTAGGTTGTCCATCAGTCTCAGTTTATTCAGGGCTATCGCCTGATGTACCGGACGGTTGGCAGCTCCTGGCTGGTTCAGGACGTAAAGGCCACTCCTGAACTCAGTACCATCCTAACAGGCCTGCGCAGCAATACAGAGTATGAGGTTAAGATGCGGCCTTACTTCAATGAGTTGCAGGGACTTGACAGTCCGATGGTCCTGCTGCGGACAGCAGAGGAGGGTAAGAACCCCACTGCAAAGTTCCTGTGTGTAGCACAGTACTATACAGTATTAGGCATGTAACAATTCATTCAACTCACGATACGATGTGAATCACAATACTAGGTTCATGATACCATTTGTTCACGATTTGTATCATTACTATCATTCCTGTTCTGAATATTCTTCTGATGACTTGATGACATCATATCATTGGTCACCAGGTTGCTCAACCTGGCCCCTGTAAAATACTTTTTATCATTGTTTGTCCAGTCCCGAGTTCATCTCCGCAGGCTGTTTCCGTAGTACAGCTCAGCAACAGCTCCAGCATCAGTGTATCCTGGGAGCCTCCCCCTCATAACATTCAAAGTGGCATCGTCCAGGAGTACAAGGTAAGACTGTAGTCTGGACACTCTTATGCCTGATATACTTAGTTGCATGCCAGCGCTTTGCATGCCAAAGCTCACAATGTGTCACAGCATTGGGTGCTTGCAGATCTGTTATTTTCAGTGCAAGACACCGGCATGACTAAGTATAAATCAGGCTTTACTTGGCACTGGCTCTGGAGGTAAAGGTGTCTGGTGAACTGGCCGGTTCCTATATGGTTCGATTTGCGGTTCCTTCATGTCAAAGTGTTCTTGAGCAAAACCGTGAACCTCCAACTGTTCCCGGTGAGCAGGTTGGCTGGTGCCTTGCATGGTTGCCTCCACAGTCGGTGTGTGAATGTGTGTTTATCGGTGAATACTGAATAGCACTTTGGATAAAGGCCAGACTCGTATATACAATAAGGCGACAAAGGCTTATTGTAGGTTGTTGACGATAACAACACATTAGCCTGGCCAACACAACACATTATTGGCAAACATGTAATTACTGGAAACACTACTGATCAAGGCACAATAGAAATGCAGCCCATTTACCATTTTACCACCTAGTTTACCTAGTATTGCTTGCCAAAATAGCAGAATTACAAGCAAAAGACAGCCTTCTTCTCTAGCGTCAAGTAATTCTTTTTTGTTTCATTTTCTAAGACACTATTTGATAGATGTACAGTGTAAAGAGTCAGGGAGCATGGAGAGACAGCAGGGGAGTGACATGCAGCAAATGGCTGAGCTGGCCCAGAACTGAACCAGGGGCCCGTTGTCAGGCATTAAAGCCCATGTGGTATGCGGCCCAACGATTCAGCTATTGGGTCACCTCTCTAGTGTTAATTTCTAGCAGTAAAATGGAAGATTGATAAGGGAAGAGTTAATATCCTCTGAGAAGCAAACAGCTAATTTGAATCTATTCCAAGGACAGCTTGTCCAGTGCTGTCAATATGTTACACTCTGAAGACGACAATCAATAATTATCTATTCCATTATACCTGCTGTCAAGACAGGCACTTGTTTTTGAGAGGAAATATGATTTTGTCAGCTGAACATTTATGCCCAGCTCATTACCCAGCTGAATCACTTAGCTAAAGTTATTTAGTCGGGTAATTGTGTTCTTTCTAAAAGCATTTGGAGGAAGTGTGCAAGCTCATTTGTGTGTTTGGCCAACTGTTCAATCATTTTATTTCACCATATGAACAGAACAGACCACACTGACCAGTGAAACATCGAATATAAAACTGTCATCTATCTTTGTCTCTGCAGTTGTCAGGACACAAGGAAGCTGCAGGGGAAATAGAGTTTGTACGGCAGACTGTTCATTTTTGTGGCACCACCTTTGGGCAGAAGTAGAAATGTCTTTGGAGGTGCGCTAGCAGCCCCTCAACATGTGATTCAAATTTGGGTATGATACATGGCATTGAAATAGGCACTACCCTCAAAACCCTCTTTGATGGTCATTGTCACATTACTCATGAGGCCATTTGTTCTTAATTTTGTGGAAAAGAGTTGCAACATGAGCTGAGAAATCGGACAGACGAATGCACTCACAGGAACAAAAACATATCCCCCACCCCCAGCCATTCTGGCCTGACAGGGATAACAATAACTTCTGTGACCAGATTGCATGGAACCCGAATTTGAGAGTGTCCTGGTTTGACAGCTGTCGGCTGACAATGTTGTTGTTTGGATCTTTCTCATATTTCATTCGCCCTTCTTTGTCTTTCATCCTTCATTCTCCACAGTGTACAGAAATACACTCTAAGGATTAGAGTCTAATCAATCTAATCAACGTGATGGAACTGCATGGTCCCAAATATATCAACAGCAAAATAAAATTAAGAATATACTGTAATTTGACTTGCATTATATTAAGAATTACTATATAAATTACAAATAATGACAGAGAAATAATTAGGTTCAACATGTGCCTGATTTGAATACAACACCAAACGCTGAATGTCACTGTTTGATCATCCTCAGGTCTGGTGTCTGGGAAGTGACGCACGGAGCCAGATCAACAGGACAGTGGACGGGGCAGTGCTGTCCATCCTGTTGACAGGCCTGCTGCCCGACATCCACTACAGTGTTGTGGTGGCTGCTGTCACCAGCCTGGGTGTGGGTGCTCACAGCATGCCTGTCAACCTCCTTCTCAGTAAGTCACTGTTGTATGGCTAGATACAATCCCGATAGACTGAGTCAACAACTGTAGTATGCTATCGTGGAATCTTCATGTGAATTATAACTGGTGATGTCTGATATGACATTTATATTGGCATTCACAAAATGTGTATACAGTAGTATGAGACTAACTAGTTAAAAGTGACATATGTTCGCTAAGGGGTCATATACAGTATCCACACAAAACGCACATAGCATTTATTGACACCTCTCTCGATCAACTGTGCTCCGATGACCTGTCATGTGTTATTAGCACAAATAGCTTAGCTGATAATAATAATGGTAAAAATGTACTTCTCGTGGTTGTGGTTCAACGCTCGGTCGTAAATTACCGGGTTGTCAGACACAAATGAGTGGTGCTCTGGTGTGGACCAACGGGTCATTAACATAGAAATCAAATGTATGGCAGACAGGTGTTAATTGCCAAAAAAAACACTTTGTGTGGACATGGCCCCAACGCAGTTTAATGATAACTTCTTGTTGCTACTGAATTTCTGTCAATTGAAGTTGCACGATGATGATGATGATGATGATGATGATGATGATGATGATGATGATGATGATGATGATGATGATGATGATGATAAGCTATATGCTAAATGCTACATCATGAAATTGGCATTAATGATTTTCTCTTCGTAAACCTGTCAGCCCTGCCATTGGACAAATCTGTACCCGTGAAGAAAGACAGCAAACTCAGCCTATCTGAGCAGATCACAGATGTTGTTCGCCAGCCTGCCTTCATGGCAGGATTGGGTGTGGCTTCTTGGTTGGTCCTAATGGGCATCAGTGGTTGGCTTTACTGTCGTCACCGCCGGAGGAAGCAGCTTGGACACTATACCACTTCCTTCGCATATACACCTGCAGGTGTGTTGTTCTTATTCCTAAACACCATAGCACCATACTGAGCAACACTACAACACTATGTACAATACCATGTATTGCAAGTGGGCTCCCAAATAAAAACACTAATGATAATATAACAAGACTGTGTTAGTTTCATTGATCCAATCTGCCACAAAATCAATTGATCATTAAAATAACCATGCTCTGAAAATGCGTGCGGCCATCTGACCACTTATAGCAGCAAAATGGCTGCCGTGTTAAGTGGTCGGATAGGTGGGTTGAAAAGGCCTGGGAACCACTGCCACCGCTCATACTGTACACTTCAAATTATTTGTAATAATACATAAAAAACACTGATCACAAACATACATTTTACAGTATACTTTCATACTGATTAGATATACAGTGGATCAGCACCCATGGGTTCAGTTTCCTACTTTCTTTAAAATTATGATTTTATTTTCAAAGAAAACAAAACATACTTTTCATAATTTCTTAAATTAAATGACTACTAAACCACCTTTCAACCTATTCCTCACTAATCATGATAAAATAGCACAATTTCTTGGAGAGTTCAGAAACCCGTCCAACAGTGACATCAGTGATGGGGAATCCAAACTAATAGAAACTACAGGCTTTCTATTCCTGAAAAGTTAAAATGTAAAAATGCAAGCCATCGGTCACAATAATACATTTTTTATTTTATTTTTTTATCTTGTTTAAAAAAAATCTGCCTAATGATGATGTCACTAATGGACGGGTTTCTGAACTTCCCACAGCCCTCCTATGAGACACAGATCTCATTAGTGAGAACCCTTGTGGTGAAACGGTCCTTTAAATAAAATAAATCTAACTTTCTACAAGCATCGCAACACATTGTGAGCTTGTCTGCTATTTTCACTAGTTTGATTTCTGGGGAGACACTTTTGGGTCCCGAGCTAAAATGTTTGGGAACGACTGGATTAGAATATATACAACTATAACCACATGATGTTGTTTTCCTATGCAAGTTTATTTATTCATATTTCTTTTTTTTAATCATTGGACTGTCAGTGTCTGTCCATCAAAATATAGCAGCGTAGCCTAGATTTCTACTACTGACTACATTATTATGTAGTCTTATTGCGGATAGCAGAGGCTCTAAATAGTGCAACTTGAAACTTGAAATTCCATCTTCGCAGTCCAAAATGATATCTGGGTTCATTATTTTGCATCACTTGTGAGCTTTCTACTCTATGTGGATCACCAACATGGCCTTGATAGAATGGCAATTAAAACGGCTGAGACCACATGGGAAAGACTGTTTCTGTACCCTTGAGTGCGACACGTTGCTGCATTTTAATAGTCTCAGAGGAAGGCGTGTGCTCAATAAATAAAGCACACTTGTTTCTGTGTGAGATTGTCAAATAATTATTAGTTTTTTCTTGTTTTGTTTTCTCTTCCAGTTGGCTATATTCAAGGTGAAGGGTCTGGTCTCATCATCAATGGAGGGTACTGTATATAATCATGTATATCAATGTAAACAATGTATTTGTACTTTACTTGAGGCTATTTCCATTTTTCATTAGGGTTTACTTGTACTCCACTAACACCTCAGAAGCAAATATTTATTTTAAAACTACAGTAACTAGTCGTTACTTTTCTGATTCAATTAAGACTTGTTTGATACATTCTTAACTAAAATGGATATATCAAGCTCACCACACATTGGGATGTGGTGCGTTGTAACCATGTACTTGTAACCATGTGCTAGCTATTTTAGAAAGAGTTTGAAACATTTAAGTACTTTTGGTACCGTAAGTATATTTTGATGCCAATACATTTGTAATTTTACTCCAGTAAAAGTTTGAATACAGGCTTTTTACTTTGTACGAGTATTTGTTGTGGAATTGCTAATACATCTGAATACTTCTTCCACCACTGGTTATAAGAGGCATTGCTATACTTTCCCCTATTGTTTCCAGGACTGGTTTGTTGGGATCGAACATGGGTAATTACCCCTGGCTGGCAGACTCTTGGCCAGCTCCAAACCTTGCCCATAACAGTAGAGAATCTGTCAACTGCAAGCTAGACTCCACAGAGAGATACTATAATGGTAAGTGATCTTAAAGCAGGTCATTGACGGAGTAATACATTTGATAATAAAGAATGGATTAGGACTGAACTGAATGTTATTTTATTAGATGCTTCTATTTTGGTTTTCAAGTGAAGCTTTTGATGTTTGACATTTAAATCCTCAATGGGTTAAATGCTCAAATAAATTGTAAAAATCCTCAAAATCCTAAATTTGAATACATTGATTAATTTGATTAAATTAGTTTGTCTCAAATTAATGAATTACTTCCCTTATGTTGTAACATTTAATATTTAACATGTTGAATTCATTTGTATTTTGAGATTATGTTTTTTACATATTGTCTGCACATAATATAGGGGGGGATAATATGTGATATTATGCCAAGGACAGCTCACCTAAGCAAAGAGAAACAACAGTCCATCATTACTTTAAGACATGAAGGTCAGTCAATCCAGAGCATTTCAAGAACTTTGAAAGTAACATCAAGTGCCATCAATCACTATGATTGGCTCTCATGAGGACCACCACAGGATATATGACTCAGAGTTATATCTGCAGCAGAGGATCAATATGTTAAAATGACCAGTTCCAGAAAACACCCAACAGAAAGCATTTTTGTTAAAAGGTTATATATACTCTATATTCTATAGTCATTGTTCAGTAACATGGCCTCTCCAGCACTTTAATAAAGCAACAATACGTGTTCAGGTGGATTGCCAATTTTATCCAGACAGGAGAGACTACCCATTTCAAATGTATAGTGGTCCAGGCAGGTCCAATTTTGTCTGCTCATTTATTTGTCATTTCATGAAAAATTAAATTAATTAATTTATTTTTACTAAGGAGCTGGAAATTCAGGGACTCTTGTTACTGAACAAATACTTTAATAGCAATGATTATTGTCTGACTACTACAGTATATAGCTTTTCTTTTTACATGTAGTATTGTAACAAACAAATATCACCTCATATTACAGCCCAAATAATATAAATTAAATTTAAATTAACAGACAACACAAACTGTTCATAGGAGATTGTGTAAATCCGGCGAAGAAGAGAAAAGCTCGAAGTAAGAAACACGACATGGAAGTTAAAGTTATACCCGTGTTTGTTTTTTGTTTTTTGTCTGAGGAGTCAAAATCTGAGATTTTAAAACACCTACTGAGACACAGAGAAGGTGAATGGATGATCTCTGTGTGTTCCCTACCGTGAACCACGGAGGAGGATTGCAGACGCCCGCTCTTTGAGAGCACTGAACTTCCTTTGACTAACACTGAAATGTCACCCACCTCTACGCCTGTAATACAATACAGTTCATCATTGCTGTCTCTTGAATGAAGCTTGTAACTAGCGGTATTCACAGAAGTCCTCCACTCTCCTGCTGTATAGGTATCAGCAACTATCAGAACCAGCCTGAGAAGTACAGTATGACATCCAATGACAGTCCCATCTACAGCACCATTAACACAGCTGAGGAGGACTTGCTGGCCTATTACGACACTTACTCCAACACGCCCTACACCCAGGGTCCTGACCCGTACGGCAGCAGCACCAGCAGTGGCCTGGTTGGTCTGGAGCAGGACCTAGACCAATGGACACTCCAGTCTGGTCAGTCTGGGACTGAATATGCCAAACCTCCTTATACCAAGGCAGCCAGTGGTAAAGGGTTCCTACATATAATCATACATATTTCTATATCTAAATAAATACAAAAATAAATAAAAGTTTTATTAGTGCCCTAGTGTTTTGTACTTTAATGGTCCATGTTTGAGCCTAATGAATGAATACCAAGATGAGTCTGAATTTAATACAAATAACTCTCTTATAGCCAAGCTGGGTGAGCAGAGATCTATCGGTTCTCTGCCCAAACATGCTACTCTCAACTGGATGGATGTCCTTTCTCTGCCAGTTCCAGCCAATAAAGACAGCGGTCATACAAAGATGGACCAGAATAAAGAGAGACGGAGGTAGGGTTTATCACTGTAACCCCCAACTATTTTCCTATGGGACAGCACTTGAGTAGTCTCAAAATACACGTTAAGGCCATCTATCACCCTAAGCATGTCCTGCAGCAGTGTTTCTCTATGTTCTTTCTGTCTCTTATTCAGCAAGTTAGGTGATTATTGCATTAGTTAAGGCTTCTGCTCTGTTTATTGGATAATTAATTAAAAACAAATTTCAGTATCTATCTATTGTTATATGGTTTATTGCTGTATTTATTGTTTATTATTGTGCAATCTTTTTACTCTTTGTTGAACAGTGTTGAACAGCCTATCTTATCTTATGCTATACTATCCAAAGAAGTCTGCTCTTACTATACATCTTTTGACAATAATGTCAAACGTGGGTGAAGGCTTGTGCGTGCATGGGGAGCTTTTGAAATTATAGGATTATTAGTTGTGTCTGTGGGCAGCGGGTAAATTGGACAAGTCATACACGCATTACGGTTGTTGAAATGAGTGCGTCTAAATATTTCTGACAGATTAGATTGTGGACAGAACAAGATGGGGGTGGGTGCCGTGGTTTGGGGCACTGTTTCTGACAGGGCTCTGTCTTTTGTAATGACATTAGCCATCATCTGACAGTCTGGATTAGTAGTTTCCCCTTTCAATGACACGTCCTCCATTAAATTAGGCCTGACAGCATCATAGCTGACATCATACAGTACATCACTGGAGTTGTTCATGTCCTCTGTAGATTTCTATTGGTCTTTTTTTTTGTATCATTTAAATCCACATGGAATTTTGTCACTTAAAATCACTCTAATGACTGTTAATATTTATAATGGCCTGGATACATAATATCTGGTTGATGTTCGATATGTACTCATAGTCATAGGACTGCTTCTATCTGTCCTCCAGCTCTGATGAAGATGATGAGGACTGGTGTCCGCCCCTGCCTGTCAGGACTTATCTAATAGACAGCTCCAGGGAGGAGGTCTCCAGCCTTGCCTGTCAAGGAGATGAACTAAGCTACATGTACAGGCTAGAGTCCACATCGACGCTACCTCCTCTCCTCCCGAAGAACTCGCACAGGCCCAGTGATGACCCTCAACTCTACCACTCTCAGGACAGCAAGTCCAACCCACATGTGTTTGCCAACGACGGGGTACAGGATGTCAGTGAGCTCTACCACATGAGCCAGTGGGCAGATGATATCAAGGGAGAGGTGTTTGTGTTGAACAATGGGAAAGGTAGGTTGTTGTGCCATGGCATTATTCAGTTGTTGGTTCATCGATTTTTCTTTTTGAGGGGCGCTAGCCCCTCCTATATAGAGCTTTTCGTCACAACTCATGTCACATTTGCCATTGACAATAAAAGGAGAATTTACGTCAAGTGTCTGAACAAATTGGCTTATTGTGTCAATACAAACATTAAATTATCGTGCTAAAATGGGTTAAAATGGGTGCTATGACAACAGGTATTATGAGGTTTCCAAGTTGCATCGTTCTCAAGTAGGCTGGTAGCTGACAGGCGCGCAAAGGTCTAGTTCTAAATAAAGGAGAGAGAGAGAGGCGTTAGTTTTCCTATGCCACATTTCCAGGGGGGCTCACCCAGGCATTTCTTTTTTTTTTCTTTTGAAAAGAAAACACCTGCGGTCTCTGATGCTACTGTACTGTACATACACATTAAAATCCTCTTTGATAGTTTTTAGTTTAATTTCTTCTTCATCATGTTATCAAACAGAAATGGTTTCAACGTGGAAATGGGAATAGATTTACTAGTATTAATTTTGAGTATAGTACCGTTATCTTCCAGGAGGATGACATTCCCTGTTCTTTCCTGTTAGGACATTCTCCCGTTTTGGCAGCAGAGTCCCTCCCTGCAGCTCTGGCACACAGATCCAGAAGTAAGAAGAAAAACCCCAAGGATGGACAACTCAGGCGAGAACTCCACAGCCAAGCAGGTCTGACATAATATAGTTGTAGTGTGTCCGCCTTACAGCCTGCCTGGGATAGCATAGAGGCATACCGTTTTCAAACGATGCACCTTTGGTTTGAACCTTAAGTTGTGTAGCTACCTGAATTCTGTATAATGGAGGACGGTGGACCACAGAATCATGCTCATCACTATGACACAGCCATAAATAACCCTTGTTTACCTTTTTTCTATTTGGGACGTCGGTAACAAGAGTCCCTTGAATGTCCGTCCACTCTCTCTGGTACGCACCTGTACCACTGTGTGGTCACGTCCACTCTCTCTGGTACGCACCTGTACCACTGTGTGGTCACGGACAAATATAACGTTGCTTGAGTGTTGGTGAGATTTAAAAAAATAAATAAGTCACACCCGTGTGAAGTAAGGGCGCTCTTATCATTGTACATCATCAGACACATGAAGTAAATTCTTCATTCATTGTCAATGGAAATGTAATATTTGTGTAGGAAGAAAATAGCAGATTTACTCGTCCACATATGATGTAAATTCTACATTCATTGTCAATGGGAATTTAATGTTTGTGTAAGACGAAAATCTACACTAACAGATGTCACTCATAAAACGTCATAAAACGACACCGTAGTTCTGCATACTGATCGGTTTATTGTGAAGAACAAAAACCAAACCGTCGAACTGCATAAATAAAGCATAAACAGACAAACACTCGTATTAACGTCAAATCATATCAAATCATAACAAACATTGTACAAATAAACAAATGCAAAACAAAAGAAAGTATAAATAACACACCTTGCTGGCTGCATACAGACTCAAGGGGGGGAATGAATCCAAGTGCCCATGACAGGCTCACAGCAACACAAACTGCAATAAAGCAATACAATTAACCCACTATTCAAACCATGTCATGTTGACTTAGATGCCATGTTTCAGAAACACTTCAAGAAGAATACCTGTCTGTCTTACTGGAGTTCAAACACTCATGAACGAGTGGAAGCGTTGGTGTTACACACTTGTGTGTCCTATGTTCAACTACACTATTTTAAAGGTTCCGTCTCAATCAACATAATTACTACTTCCGGCAACTCAAATAACATGGAAAAGTAATTCAGGGGCAAATAAATCTTTTACAAATAAGGAACAAAAAAATACAACCAAAATGACACTTATGGCAGTCACAACAGATGTATAGGAGGGGCTAGCGCCCCTCAAAAAATGCAATACTCCTGCAGTCGACATTTAGTTCAGTACATTTTGCAGAATTACTAATCAACTACTTTCAATCACAGATCTGCCCCCTCCACCAAACCCACCCCCTACAGACTCCCTGCAGCTCTTGGCCGATATGTTGGGTTGCAGACAAAAAGATAGTGAAGGAAGCGAAGGGAATGACAGTGACCCCCACGAGTCCCACCACATTGAGAGGAGCGAAGAATATGTCTCACCCCAGAGGAGAGGGCATTCAAAGTGGTTATCACAGGGTGTGTACAGAATATCATTAAACATTGACTTTGGTAGTTAAGAGTAAAGCAATGTGTAAGTTCTACACAGTATATAAAGTTCAACTCGTCTGTCTGTGTGTGGGTCTGCAACTCTGGACAAAGGATTATGCCCAAATTTGGAGATACAGACATCAGCCCAATCTGCCTTGTAATGGTTACTATTGTGCCTGACGTCAGACCAGAGCTTGGTCAGTAAGAAAGAGAGACAAAGAGGTAGTGAGGGATACGGAGAGGGAGCCAATTAGTCTCGGCAACGCCGGGCAACTTCATGCCAGCAGGGTGAAGCGGATTTTGGATTAACCACTGGAAGCTATTACCGGTACCTACACAGACACTTATTTTAAGAATGCATTTGAAAAGATCAAAAGAAATCCCAGATTTAACAGCGATTCTTACTTTCTGTGAAGTTATCATTCAATGCTGAGTGCTGACATAAAGTAGGGGTTGAAACAGCAAGGTGCCATGTCCACAGAAAAGAGAACACAGTTTTTGAGCTGCCAGCTCCACCTTCTACCTCTGAGAATTGTTGTATGTGTAGCGCTCTGGACATGCTATCCAAAAAGCTGTCACTTAAACAAGAAATCCGTGGACATGGCCTCTAAAATGTCATGTGCTGTAGATGATATTAGAAACCCTACCATTTGATGATCTGGGTATATAATAGACATAGTTCATTTATAAACATTGAATTGACTGGTATAATTTGCATTAAAGATATGTCTGGTAAAGATAAGTCAAAGCTTCGGGATAAAAAAGGAACTGGATAAGTGAATTATGTACTAGGCACTTTCCTAAACAATGGCTCCTTCTAAATTACTTTTGCAGTGCAAACTGCAAAACAATCTGTTGTTAAAAGGAAATAACAACTGCATCATACCACACATATTTTGAATATGTGCTTGTTGACCAAGTATTTCATGATTTTTATAAAAACATATAAGTTTCATTTCATTTCAACATCGAAACATAATGGCAGCTACAAATAATAATACTCTCATGAATCAGTATATGCTGTACAAATGCACGCACGCACACACGCACACACACACACACACACACACACACACACACACACACACACACACACACACACACACACACACACCGATCGGCTGTGTGTGGGTAGTCATGCAGGTAGTGGTGGGGGGCTGAGTCCCACACCTGTTCATAGGAGGCTGCATCCAATACGGCGTCAATACCTCTTCAAGCGGAAAAGACCCCCCCCCACACACACACACACACACACACACACACCCTCATCCCCACCGCCACAACGTCTCAGAGACCCTCTCTGTGTCTGATCTGCCTTCTTTTTCCTCTGCTTTTGTTTTTGTTTTTTTTCTCTCGCTGCTTGTTCCCTGTCCTCAGGGCTAAGCTGTGTAACAGTATTATATATAATGCATATCCTGATGTGTGACGACGAGTCCGGGATTTGGGATATCATGATGTGACAATAATTGTTGTATTTATTTGTGTGGTTTTAACATAGACTGTAAAAGAAATATGGACAAAGGGAACGTGCCGTCGCCCCCCATTGGTTTCTACAGACCAACTTTGAAGCCACGATTGAGTGAGTGAGTGAGTGAGTGAGTGAGTGAGTGAGTGAGTGAGTGATTATTTGAGTGATTATTTGATCGATTAAATACTTTATTAGTTATAAATGAAAACGGCACGAGGTACATTGAGACATTTGGACTAAAAGGATAATACTAAAAGGATATATATATATACCGTAAGGGCCCATGGGGCCAACTCTACGGGCCCCTGGGCCTGACATTGATCAGGGCCCCCTCCCAGCTAAAATCCATGAATCAACAGACCAGAGCAGGGGTGGTCAATTGCTTCGAAAATATAGTGAAAAACTGTGGTGCCTTAATGGGGTCTTAATCACTTGGCCTTATGAAGCCTATAGCGTCCCTATCCTAGGAAACTGCAAAAATAAGTGCATTCGGCTAAAACATATTTTCTTTTTTTATTTATCATTGTTTATTTAATTTGTAACTCAAAGTATTGCTTCTGGGGCTCCCTGGTGGCAAGATACATGTCATTGCGACTCGAGGGTCCTTTCCTTGACCATGAAAAGGTTTGAGAACCACTGATAGAGAGACATCAGAAAACTGTTTAGAAGACATTTGCAGAATGGGGTCCTCGGGTCTCAATGTGTTAAGAAGGAAATGTGTGTGTGTGTATATATATTAAGTGGGTTTAAGTTGGTTCTATACATATCTATTCGATATATTTTCGGTTAATTGGCCAGCGCCCTATACTCGGTTCTCTCTTTCTGTGGTTCTTTCTCTCTGCATTTCCAGTGCTCCCCCCCACCGTGTCCAAACAGCCCCGTCCCTACCCTCCTCTCATCTCCATCACATTCAAACACCTTGCTGCTTATCTGTCGTGTGTGTCTGCTTCCTCCATGAGGCATGAAAACACTCCGAGAAATATCACATTGTCGCAAACGCTGCAAATGAATCCTAATGGCGCTTCCTCCATTAATAATGTATTGCGGCTGATTTCATTTGCTTTTATAATTAGGCCAGGTAATGAATCTCGGCAGGGGCGAGTGTGAAACCGTTTAAAGGAAGGCGAAAAACGCACACATACGCACGCACGCACGCACACACACACACACACACACACACGCACATGGAGGTGGGAGGGGTCGGAGATGAGGAGGAGGAGGAGGAGGAGGAGGAGGAGGAGATGGGCCCCAACGCGTGGAAACCTCATATGTCCAAAAGGGTTACTTACTTCTCAGTCAGGACACGAGCACCTGTTTTTTTAACAGATCTAGTGTCGTTTTTATTTAGTCACAAGCTCTTGTTACCACTTTTCATTGCTTCAAGATTCATATTAAAAACACACAGACACATATACAGAGATATACCTGCTACTGCTAGACGAGTACAATACAAAGGCAGAAAGACCGCATTTGCATGCCAATGGGTGATTGAGGGTCGCGATATACGCGCAAACGGCCAATCCGCTGTCTACTAATAGTTCTCTAGTGTAGTCGGTCTAGTGTTTGTCCCCTCTTTTTTTCTCACACGTGAGAACCACTTTCACTTTAACATCTTCTAAAATAGCACAAGATAGCAAGCCTACACACTCGCTCACGGCGCGTCGCATTGTGAGCTTGTCGATCGGCTATTTTTGCGACTTCTTAGCACGATGCTCTTATACGACATTAATTTAGGTAAATAAATCATAATAAAAAATAAAAAAAACACCTAAAGTTGAAATGTGGACATACAAGGTTTGTGCCCACACGGCGATGCACACAGTTTGTAGATATGCGTGCCTCTCTAATTTGTGTTTGGGTGAACAGGCGGCTGACTGGCACACTAATTAGATTAGTGCTGCATGCTGGCTGGGCATTAGCAGCAAACACAGAGCATCTTAAACTAACAGCTCTGTCAGTCTGTCACACACCGAGCGCACAGAGAGACGATGTTTACCTGCAACAGACTGCAGGGCTGGGCCTTAACGACTTCAAACCAGTAGCACGCTTATTTCAAACTTTTGCCTCCATTACGGTTTTGTTTTATAAACAGCGAATAGCAGACAAGCTCACAACTCGCCACAGTGCGGCATGTTGTGAGCTATTTCACTTTGGTATATTGGACTTAGGGCTCCATTTTTGTCACATGCTAAACCCCTTATCCCTAACCTTCTGTTTTTTTGTTTTTTTTTTACTATTTTGAACATTTTTTGATAGTTAATGGCCAGTCTACAAGCTCACAACGTGTCAATGTAGATTGGCTAGTTGAA